>BJCM01219851.1:0-24240 GCA_018326385.1 Flaveria bidentis | reverse complement strand
GATTATTTATTTTCAATAATTAAAATTCATAATTACTAATAAAACTTTATAAGTTTATTAAAATTCATTCTATAACTTTATAAGTTTTAATAAGTCTTTTCCATTTAGTTATTTATTGTAAAATGATAAATAAAGATTTATACTTTTATGAAAAAGATTTATTTATAAATAAATAAATTACTATTCTTTGTTTAAATGATAAAATGAATAATATTGCTTAAATTTCACATTTAACGAGTTTGATTCAATAAAATAAATAATATAAATTTTAAATATTAAAATTTCCATCGTATGAAAGTTCAAAGTGAGTTCGGGTTTGGTTTCATAATTTTGAAATTCGGTGGATGTTACAACCAATACCTAAATTCTTTACATGATCAATCAAGCATCAAAATAACTCAATTAACATATTTCACCACATTAAACATCAACTATAGACAATGTAACATGATCCTAACATCATAAACATGCCAAAATCATCATATCCAATGTTCTTCAAAAATTAAGTTTCCCTTTTGGAAAAGAAATCCCCAAAAGTAATCTAGTATCAAATTCAATCATAATTTCATCAACTTTATACTTAATCAAGTTCATAGCATTCATTCTAACATGATAATCATCACTAAATCATCAAAATTCCCAATCATCATGCATAAAAGTTTCTACTTTTAGTAAGTTATGATCAACACCTCAAATTCATGAGTTTTCTTTCGCAATCCAAGTAGACTAACATCCAAACCTTGTATTTAAAATCATAGCATTATCAAATCATGAATTCCAAGAATAAAAAGTTTCCTCTTAAGGCAATGTATCAACTACATGATCAATCCATGGATTTCTTGCATAATCAACATGATCTAACATTCATACAACCTAACTAACATCATATTGACATCTAAAAATCATCAATTTCAATTTTTCATCATCAATTTCGAACTAGGGTTTATCAAGAACCATGTCTTGAAACTACCTCCTTCAGGTAAATTTGGGTTAACTTGTCCATTTTATTAGTTTCCTTGATTGCCAAGAAGTGAGTTGACTTAGTCAATCGGTCTACGATCTCCCATATCGTGTCACAACCACTAGGAGTCTTGGATAACTTAGTAATAAAGTCCATAGAAATATGTTCCTACTTCCATAGAGGAATCTCAGGTTATTGCAGTAATCCAGATGGCTTTCAATACTCCACTTTAACCTTAGAACATGTCAAACACTTGCTCACGTACGTAGCTACGTCTGCTTTCATATTAGGCCACCAATAGTGCTCCTTTAAGTCATGATCATTTTGTCAGAGCTAGGGTGTATGGAATACTTAGACTTGTGTGCAACATTTATAACCAAGTCTCTCAAGTTTCCATACAAGGGTACCCATAGTCTATCCATAAATACAAGATTCCATCGGATTTGACTTCCAACTGTTTGTCCATCCCACGTAAGGATTTGGTTCAAATGTTTGTTGCTTTCAAAGCTTCCATCTAGGCTTTTTTGATTTGTTCGGGCAACTGAGTGCTAATCGTTAGCTGCAAAGCACACACTCGTTAGGGCTTACCTTGTCACATTGCATCATAGTATAAAAGCATCACAGTATACCACAATATTATCACTTCCTTCTGGTAATTCTAATATTGGCGCGCTTCAGAGTGTCTATTTCAACAACTGAAAAGCAGCTTCCTGACTCTCACCCTATTTATAAGTCATTCCTTTATGGGTCAAAGCTGTGAGAGGTTGGGCGATTTTATAAAATCCCTCAATGAAACATCGATAGTACCCTGCCCATCCAAGAAATTTTCTTATCTCACTAGGCGTCTTGGGTACCGACCAATTCTTTATAACCTCACTCTTCGTAGGATCCACATGTATTCCGATCTCGTTAACAATGTGACCCAAGAATTACACCTTACAAATCAAAAAATCATACTTGGAAAACTTGGCGTTTCCTAGGGCTGCTGAGGCTTCTTCATCAACTCCCCACGACAATCCTTCGCCGCGTGTCCAACCTTCCCACAACGCTAGCATCGAAATCTGTCACACCTATCATTGTGGTGGTATTTGCATCGGTTGCACTTGTGGTTTTTCCCCACGTATCCACTCGGTCCTTGAGATGATAAAGATTATTGATTAAAGTTGTGATTATTGTCAAACGTTCTCTCCTACTATTATGGCTGATACTACTGGGGTTGGCTACTAGACGATGAGCCCTTGTTACTAGTAATATCCTACTTGCATTTGTTGTCGGGCACACTAGCCACAACTCCTCGTTTGGGTAGTTTGCCTTGTTCCACTGCTTGATCCATAAGCTTGTGAGCTAGTCGGATAGCATGTTGAATAGTAGTGGGGTTCGAAGCAGTCGCCATAATTTGTATATTTGGCACCAAGCCACACAGATTGAGCTTAATTCACTTGATTGGTGGGTTGATCCTTCCCACGTAGCTTTTTTTAAAAACAACACCACGTAGTCCATGTCAGATAAATTAGGGAATTAGTCCATCACTTCAAATCCATCACTGTCCTCTTCTATTTCTTCCGCTTCCTCCTCGGCTACCTCCTTGAGTACTTCCTAAGGCTCCTCCACTACGGTCTTCTGAGGCTCAAGTTGTTTATCCAACTCATGTATACGAAGATAGCCTTATTAAGCTGATCATGCATCATCATCGTCGTCATCGTCGTCGTCGTCATCGTCATTGTCGTCGTCATTGTTATCGTCTTCATCATCGTAGTCATCATCATCATCATCATCATCATCATCATCATCATCATCGTCGTCGTCGTCGTCATCGTCGTCGTCGTCGTTGTCTTCCTCATCATCATCATTATCATCATCATCATCATTATTATTATTATTATTATTATTTTTAGTTTTATTATTATTATTAAAGATAACGGTTAAGCGATTTCAAGGTTCGTTAGAACCGTCAACTTAGGTTTTTGAATATTCAAACACTATAAATAATAAATATGAATTTTTTACTAAGATAGTCTCATACGAACGTTAACTTGATTTGACAGGGTGTCACAGTCTCCACTCATTTAAGAAATTTTGTCCCAAAATTTTACGTTATTGAATTCGTGATTTGAACTGGTGAGGATACTTTTGTTGCATTTGGTCCTGATGTTCCCATTTAAATTCAAGTCCTCTCTTAGAAGTCCATCTAACTTTAACCAATGTTATTTGACTTCGCCTAAGCTTCTAAACCTTCGGATCTAGAATTTCTATAGTTTCTTCAGCAAAATGAAGTTTATCGTCGATACAAACTTCGTCTGGTGGAATAACTAGTGATTCATATAACATGCATTTTCTTAAATTAGACACGTGAAACACATTGTGCATATTTCCAAGTTCACTTGGTAGATTAAGATGGTATGCAACTTTCCCAATTCATTCCACGATTTCAAATGGACCAATGTGTCATGGCTTAAGCTTCCCTTGCTTTCCAAATCTCACAATACCCTTCCAAGGGGATAGTTTTAGAAATACTCTATCACCAACCTGGAACTCTAATGGTTTTCTCTGAGTATCTGCATAACTCTTTTATCGACTATTGACAGCTTCAAGCCTTTTTCTAATCTGAATGATCTTGTCTATCGTCTCTTGAATTATATCTAGCCCTGTTAATTGTCTTTCGCCAATATCTGCCCAACATAAAGGCGAATGGCATTTCTTCCATGTAGTGCTTCAAATGGAGCAGCTTTAATGCTAGTGTAATAACTATTATTATATGAGAACTCAGCTAATGGCAGATTAATGTCCCAATTTCTATCAAAATCAATCACACATGCTCTTAACAAATCTTCCAGTCTACATGGTTCTTTTATTTTGGTCATCTGTTTATGGATGATATGTTGTACTCATGTCTAACCGAGTACCAATGGCTTCATGTAAGGATTGCCTAAACCTTGAGGTGAATCAACTATCTCTGTCAGAAATAATCGAGATTGGTACGTCGTGGCGGGATACCACCTCTTTGATGTATAAATCGACCAGCTTACTCATAATATATGTCTCTTTCATGGGTTAAAAGTGTGCAGATTTTGTCAATCGATCAACTATTACCCAAAACATATCATTACCACTTGACATCCAGGGTAGTTTTGTCACAAAATCCATAGCACTGCACTCCTTTTTCCAACGTGAGATCTCAAGTTGTTGTAAGAGTATGGATGGTTTCCGTTATTCCACCTTCACCTTGGAACAAGTCATATATTTATTTACATTTGAAGCTATATCTCCTTTCATGTTAAGCCACTAGTAAAATTCCCTTACATCATGATACATCTTGTCGGATCCTGGGTGAATTGAGTAATTTGACTTATGTGCTTTATCTAGAATTACTCTATGCAAGTCTTCATACTTTGGAACCCATACTCGATTTGGAAAATGCATCAAATTATCGGAGTCAGGTTTTAACCCCTAGATCATTCCTCGTAGGCTATCATTCTACAAACTTTCATCCTTTAATGTGTCACACACTAGGCCCAGGTAAGGTGGGACGTCACAGACTAGCAATACATATGGCAGCAGAAACAGACCATCATAAAAGCACAAAAGGAGAGGATATCACATTGCATTAAAAGTTTAAAATAAACCCAGGCTAGAAACAAATTTAGCCCACAAACTAAATTGTACATCCAACATAAGGACAAAATGTAAAGATTAACAATGATTTAACGATTGTTCCGAATGTTTTAAAAAATCAGACAAGCCAATGCCATGGTAACGGTGCTAGGTCAAGGTCTTCAACAATAGCTAGAGTCCCTGCATGGATTACGTGAAACATGCTCAAAAGAAATTGTGTCAACTAAAAAGTTGGTGAATTCAAGTGCTTAATGTTTAAAAACAAGGATTCATTAGAATCCACACTTTAAAAGTCATAGTATCATCGCTGTGGGGATCACAATCAACCCTACACTCAGCCCCGACTAGCCTATTTAAAAATTGTGTTACTGGTTTAATCCCCGTGGAGAGAACTGAGCCTCAAAACAGTGGATCGTACTTGCTGGATGCTCCACCATAGTATCTTATAAAACCTGTTACATGCCACAAATGACCCCGTAGGATCTAAGTGTGGTACCCTTCCTGTTCATCACGAGAGGCACTGTGTGTGGGGATTCCCCAAGTAGATCTACCCATATAAACAAGCGGTTCACAAAAGAATTAATGACTATGATACAAGTATCAGTAGGTCTTAACATTACCACAACATATAGCATCATAATATAGCACAAAAAAGTAGTTCAGTTTAAACAGAGCATGCTTCATCCCAAAAACAGTAGTAAAAAGGGAAACACTTAAACTCACCTTAAAATTTCTAGCAAAAGGGTCTCTTCGTGTGCCAGGAAAAGTATCAAGTCTAGCACCCTACCATTAGATTTAAGTGTTAATTCACAAATTTTAGGGTTATGGAGATACATTAGGTGTGTCATGAGGTTAATGTCTTAGTAGCCTTCGAATTGCTAAGTCTTTATATAAAAAGTTTACTTTTATAGCAAGGTAGGGTTTCTTAGGAAGGAGTACATGATTTATCATGTTAAATCACCCATATAAGTTAGTTTGAGTCTTTTGAATGATTTTTAGCTCAAGGGGGTTGGTTTATTGAAGTTTAGCAAAATTTTCAGTTTAGTCCTCCAGGTTTCCAAAATTTAAAATTTCTACCCCCAATGTTTGACTTTTATATTTTTAGTCATAGGTCCATTAAATATTATGTTAAGGACATTTTTATAAGTTTATAATCTGTTGAAATTGAAATTTTAGCTTCTTTTAGTTGAAAATCCCATTTTTATGTTTAACCCGTTAAAACGTGTTTTTAACTAAAAATTCCATTTAACCCATTTTTTGACCATTTATTCACCAAATCCGAACCAAATACTTTGTTAAACCCTTTTGAGCCTAGAATTACTTTTTAAGATGGTTAAAAATTCATGTTTTTTAGTTTTTAAGTCATTTTACCACTTTTCAAGTCCTCGAATATACCCAAAATGCTTATAAGTCTGTGACATTATTATCCTCAGCCATTAATCATCTCATTATACACACAATATCATCCAAAACCTACTGAAAAATCATGTCTAACCCACGGGTTCATCAAGCAAAAATGAACAAGGTGGAAACTTGAGATTACACCATTTTCATCCATTACACTTGTGTAAAACATTGTATCTTGAGTTTATATATTACCCAAACCCTTTGTAACTTTGAAATCAGGTTATTAGAAGGTTAGAAGACCCATTTTGAGCAGGTTACATGGTTAGTTTCGAAAGATTACAAGTTGTGCACGTTAGATGGTGTAAATGCACCCAAAAAGAGGGTTTTCTAGGTGTAAACCGTGTTACACCTATAGAATGACATGTATTACGAGTGAGGTACCTTCAAGAACGTAAAACTCTTTCTATGAACAAGGTGGTAGCAGAAAGTTTCTGTTAGACATGAAAATGGTAAGATTTTGAATGAAAAATGAAGACAAGCAAATGAAATGACCAAAACCGGGTGACATGAAGCTTACACTTGGTGTAGCCCGCGGTATGGAGTGTGTAGCTTGTCGAGGATAGCCTGGAAACCCTTGGACAAAGCTGGAGAATCTTGAACAAGGCTGGAAAAGGTCGAACTCACAGGAACCGTGTACCCAAGAGCACACAGAAATTCACCTTTGCGGTTTGAGCTTAGCCGATGGTAGAGTTGTTAGTGTTCTTCGAATGTGGCTGAGATTAGAGAGAAAACCGTGAGTGTGTGTGTGTGTGTGTGTTCTGGGGAAGAATTCGAAAAGGATAGGGGAGAGTGAAAGAAAAGAGGGTGTGGGTGGTATTGCATGAATGGGGAGTGGTGGAATTGGTGGTGGTGTAGAAGAGAGGGGAGTGGTGGAGAGGGGGCGGCCGAAATTGGACTCTAGTGGGGGTTTGTTTTTAAATTTTTATTGGGTAAATAATATTATGTGTAGTATTGTTTGTAGTATATTAGGTGGTACAATTTAGTTAGTTGATGTCTCTTGTGCATGATCATGCATGCATTAACCGAAAATTAAGTGTGTAGGCACACAATTTAATTGTTTCAGCCATGATTTAATTTTTGTATGGGTGACTAATTGACCTTCCCGGAACACTAAGTTTCCTAAGCTAAAGCTTGAACTCACAAAAATCGTCACAAAACATAAGTCGGAAAAATCATAACACGGTGAAATGCGGCCGAAAATGCCCATCCGCATTTACCAATGCGGCCCAAAATGTTCATCCGCATTAACCAAATGCGGCCGATAATGTTCATCCGCGTTAACCAAATGCGGCCGACATTACTCGTCTGCATTACCAAATGCGGCTGAGTCCCCATCCGCATTAGCAAATACGGTTGAACACGGAGGAAATGCGGATGATGAACATGTCATCCACATTAACCAAATGTGGTCAACCTTAGGCATTAACTCCAAAAAGGGCCATTTAAGACAAAAGTATAAAAATCAATTAGCTTGTAGGAGAGAATAGATAGTATCAATGATAGTAGCAATAATACTAGTAGAATGGGAAAAGATGCAGGTCCGTAAGGTTAGAGTTATGAGAGGTCGGTTGTTACATAATGCTTCAAGTTAAGTGTCATGAATCTGGGTAATAAGATTCGAATGTATGGTCATTTCTAACTCTCACACTCATAGAGATTTTTCTCTTTCTTTTTTATTGAGGGCATCTGCAACAACGTTGGCCTTTACCAGGTGATATCGTATATCATAATCATTTAATAACTCTACCCAACAATGCTATCTCATATTTAAATACTTCTAATGAAAAATATGTAGACCTTTATGATTGGTGCATACAACACATTTGGTTCCATAGAGATAATGTCTTTAGATTTTAAAAGCAAAAACCACAGTTCTTAATTCTAGATCATGGGTAGTGTAATTCTTTTCATGCACTTCTAATTGTCTTGATACGTAGACAATAAGTTTATCTTTCTGCATCAATACACATCCAAGACCTGATCGGGAATCATCACAATACACTATGAATCAATCACTTCCATCAGGTAAGGACAACATAGGTGCATTACATAATGTTTTCTTTAGCAATTGAAACACTTCTTCTTGAACAACAACCCACTCATATTTTCAATCTTTACGAGTTAAGAGGATCAATGATTATGCTATTCTTGAAAAGTTTTCAATAAATCTACGATAGTAACCGACTAACCCTAAAAATTATCGCACTTCTATTAGAGACTTGGGTGCTTCCCAATTTTTAATTTCTTCAATCTTTGATGGATCCATGTGGATACCCTTTTCATTAATAACATGTCCGAGGAATTGAACTTCTTGAAGCCAAAACTCATACTTGGAGAATTTCACGTATAATTTTTCTTTATTTAGAACATTTAGAATAAGTCGAAGATGATATGCATGTTCTTCCTTGGACTGTGAATATATTAGAATTTCGTCAATGTATACTATCACAAAGTTATCCAAGTAGGGTTTGCACACCCTATTCATGAGGTCTATGAACATAGTAGGTGTGTTAGTTGGACCAAATGACATGAGTAGGAACTCATAATGACCATACCGTGTTCTAAAGACTGTCTTTGGGACATCTTCTTCTGTTATCAACAATTAATGGTAACTAGACAACAAGTCAATATTTGAGTAATAGCTAGATCATTGGAGCTGAACGAACAAATCATCAGTTCTTCATAATGGGTACCGATTCTTAATGTTAAACTTATTTAATTCTCAGTAATCAATACACATTTTGAAAGATCCATCCTTCTTTTTAACAAATAGAACCGGTGCTCCCCAAGGAGAAAAACTTGGTCGGATAAACCTTTTGTCTTATAACTCTTGCAATTGTTTTGACAATTCTTGCATCTCAGAAGGTGCTAGCCGATACGGTGATCAAGCTAAAGGTGTAGCTCCAGGCACTAGATCAATTTGAAATTTGACCTGCCTTTGTGGTGGTAAACTTGGTAAATTTCTTTAGGAAATAATTTTTGGTACTCTCACACAACTGGAATATCTTCCATTGTTTGCTCCTCATTCTTAACGTCAATAGCTTTTAATAGGAAGGCCATATATCCTTCACTTAAGTATTCATAAGTTTTCATGACATTAACAATTTTTAATGGAGGTTTTCCTTTGTCTCTTTGCATGATTAAAACTTCACCATTATAGGTTAGTAAGCGAATAATCTTCTCAAAACATACAACTTCAGAGTGATTACAAGAGAGCTAATTCATTCCTATGACAACATCCAAACTTCCAAGATCGATAGGTAATAGGTCAATACTAAAAAGACGATCATTAAGTTGTAAGGTATAATTTTTTATTACTTCGTTAGATTGTATTTTCTTCATGTTAGCTTGTTCATTAATATCTTTCTTACTTAGCTTACAGGGTTTTATGCCCAATAATGGCTCAAATTATTTTGACACAAAACTTAAATCAACACCAGTGTCAAACAAAATGGAGGCATAATGATTATTAATAAGGAATGTACTGTTAACCACTGATGGTCCCTAACACATATCTCTAGTATTCATTTTAAAAGTTCAACCTTTGGCCTTGGATCCATTCAACTTCAAACAATCCTTCTTCAAATGTCCTAGTACACCATATTCAAAGCAAGCACGATCATTCCTTGTTATTTCTCATCAGGCTTTGATCGGCAATTTTGACCTAGGTGTCCAAATTTATGAAAAGGAGTGCAAACTCTACATTTGACCACTGTAAAAATATACACACTTGTTACATTTCCCTTGGAATTCTTTGTTTACCCTGTTATGCCAGAAGCTGCAACATAAGCCTGCTCAGACCCTTTGCATAAACCCTTCTTGTTATTCACCTGCTTTTTGAAACTTCCAAACCACTTCCTTTTCCCATCAAATGACATTCTCTCCATCTTCATAGTCTTCCTTTCAGCTTCCATAACTCCTTTTCCATAACTGTCTTTCATAATCAAGCTTCCATTACATATTGCTTCATTGATTAGGGAGTGTGCAATAGCTATAACACTCTAAATAATGGTGAGGTTTGAGCCTGTAACATTGCTTCTTATTTGGGGTGTCAATCCTTAAATGTATATCTCAGTTCGAACATATCGAGATGTAACCATTCGAGGCACCAATCTTACGAGATCGTTGAACCTAGAAGTGTAGGATTGGATCTCTGCCCCATCTATTATGAGGTTCTAAAACTCCGTTTCAAGAACCTGTAGTTCATTTTGAGGGCAATAATTTCGAAGCAACATCTCTTTCAACTATTCCCAAGTGAGTTCATAAGAATTTACATCTCCCAGAAGTTGGCGTTGAGAATTCCACCATTACAAAGCTACATCTTGGAAACAATAGGTTGCATACATGACTTTCTGATGGCTATAACAGTTTCCATCTTCTCAACCCACAAAACTATCTCTAGTGGTCTTTCAGCACCGGTAAAAACTCTTAGATTGGATCCTTGGAATGTCTTATACGAGCACCCTTGGAGTTGTCCTCTTGATGAACTGCATGATTTTCCATTCGTACCATAACCATTATTGGCACCTACACTAGAACCTATGTTTGAGTTGTTTCCCGTTCCATTTCCAAGACCATTACTTTCAATTCCATGTCCTCTTCCTTGACCGACAACTACATTAGCGTCATGTTGTTCCAGGGCTACTTTGACATGTTAGGCTATTAACTAGGCTAGTTCTTCTATAGTAGTTGGTAAGTTGGCATTTCCACTTGATGACGTATTTCACGTTCTAAGTGGCATGTTTTAGTTATGTTTCGAAGATAGGAAAAGAGGGGGGTTAGATAGCGTATAATATTCATACTATAATATAATATATTAGTCCTATAGATTTAGACACTTATATATCAACATTTACATAATCATAGTTTATATATCATAACAGAAACCAAGAACATCATGTTGTTTGACCATACATAAAATACCCATAATTCATAAAATAGACAAACCACCAAAAGATAATTAGTTTAATAATTTATAGAAAGTAACACACTAAACAAGTTTTCTTTCTAAACCAAAATATTCAAGCACCCCAGCTTGAATCCATCATCTATCCTAGGAATGGAGCTCCACTGCCAATATGCATCAGGTATGAATTCATCATCATGCAAAAGGTGGATACTTCCATGGTAGTCTCTACTCACTCCCCCATCTATATCACCCGCTGTTGGGCTATCAACATCCCTACCTCAGCAACATCAGCTCTTTGCTCTGCTAGGGTTAGTCGGTTCCTAGTCTTTAGAAGACTAGTCTCAAGATCTAAAACTCAGAAGTGAATCTGGCTCAGAGTACTATCATCCAACAACCTCTCTTCCTTGATCATCATCAATCTTCCATCCAAAGCATGGCTCACCTCATCCTGAATCCTTAGTTTCTACTAATCATAAGCAGCTCCTTCTCGTAGTGAAAACACTGAGCTGTCAAAGTAGCCATCACACCCTTAATGGTCTCGCCATCGATAGTAATCCTACAAGGGTAAGTGGATCATTCTCCCACCTCAAAAGTGGAAGGAATCCCATCTCTCGAGGCCCATCCTCGCATAGCGTCCATGATCCATACCCACTCTGGCCCGTTTGGGTACAAAAGCTCCATCAACACAAGCATCATCACTAGCCACTCTTTTCACCTCTCTTTGCTTCCTTCGCTTATACACTAACCGCATCTTCATTGGGTGTTGCATGGGAGGAATAGGTATGACAACAGTCATCATCGTTGGAGTCTCGCCCTCCTAAGCCAAACCAAATGGTCCCTTAGTGTCAAGTCTCTCATCTCCTGTCCGGTCATCCCCCTGAGCCTAACCCCCGAGCTCATCATCAGCCTGAGCCTCAAGAATTGAGTCTAGAATAGCTGAAAATAATGCGAGATCCTTATCGTCGGACTCAGATATCCAACCATTCCCGAGTCCTTCATGCCCAGGTAAAAGGTAGCCACAAAATAAGGCAAGGCAGGGTGATACTAGGGCATAGTGGATACGGGTAACGATGGACCCTTAGTATTGTTGTTGATGTCCTACACATCCTCTCTGTTCACCCGATCTGACACCTATTGTAAAAATTTATACATATGTACTTATTAAACTAACTTATTCTAAATCAACAAGTAAGGTCTTAATACAAGTTATTATGTCAATACTATACTTTGACCTCGCTTAAAGCTTAGAATATATGGAATTGTCTTTGGAGTCATAGAACATTTAAAGATGATAGTCTAGATTTTCCTTCTTAGAAAAATTTTCTACTTTACAATAACCATTGGCTTTGATACCAAATTTTATCACACCACATAAAATCACAACGGAAAGTCACGTGACATCGTGATAACGGAAGATGGAATTATTTCAACGATTATAGTCAAACATTAATGATTAAAATAGTTGACTATTAGTGAACAGGTTTTTACGAACTTTTAAAGCAAAGTAAAATTCAGACTTAGTAACTACAAATTGTATAGTTATAAACATGACAAGTTTCACTTAAAATTTCACAACAAGTAATCAACAGACACGTTTGACCCTCCAAAGATTCGTTCCATTATTTCTTAAACAAACCATACCTATAACCCTGAAAAACAAGAAAAAAGTAACATGTCAACGTAAAGTTGGTGAGCATTCGGGTTTTAAAACTTAATACTTTTGGTTTTCAAAAACGATATGATGTATCAGAGATATAATATACTCAACATAGACTAGCTATATATTATGATTAATTCAGGTCATAAGTCCATAATCAAGCCAAGAAACACGTCACAAAATTGAATAGGGGTGGGGGTAGGGCAATCGGTGGTGGTGGGATGACGGGTTGGTGGTCGTCGTTGAGGGTGCGACGAAGTTGGTGGCTATTGTGGCAGATAGTGGTTGAGGGTGTTAGTGGCGTATGATGGTGTGGTGGCCCATGGCGGTCTCGACAATGGGGGGAGGTGGTGGTGCGGAGAGAAAGTGGGGTGATGGTGAGGAGATGAGAGGGTTGTGATATGGGTTAGTGAGTTTAAAATGGGTTTAAGTAGATATATGGATGACAAGTTGTCATCCATGCACACACTCCACCTACACATCATCATCAACATTAATAATAATATCGTTACAGTTATCGTTACAGTTATCGTTACCGTTATTGTTACCGTTATCGTTAGCGTTATCGTTAGCGTTATCGTTAGCGTTATCGTTAACGTTATCGTTAGCATTATCGTTAGAGTTATCGTGACCGTTATTGTGACCGTTATTATGACCGTTATCGTGACCGTTATCGCTACTGTTATCGCTCCCGTTATCGCAACCGTTATCGCTACCGTTATCGCTACCGTTATTGTTACCGTTATCGTTACCGTTATCGTTACCGTTATCGTTACCGTTATCGTTACCGTTATCGTTACCGTTATCGTTACCGTTATCGAAACCGTTATCGAAACCGTTATCGTTACCGTCATCGTTACCGTTATCGTTACCGTTATCGTTACCGCTATCGTTACACTTAGCGTTACCGTTACCGTTACCGTTACCATTACCGTTAGCGTTACCATTACCGTTAGCGTTACCGTTACCGTTAGCGTTACCGTTAGCGTTAGCGTTACCGTTACCGTTATCGTTACCGTTACCGTTACCGTTACCGCTACCGTTACCGCTACCGGTATCGTTACCGGTATCGTTACCGGTATCTTTACCGGTATCTTTACCGGTATCGTTACCGGTATCATTACCGTTACCGTTATCGTTACCGTTATCGTTACCTGTAACACCCCGAAAGGTCAAAACGAGTCGCCGAGGATAATGGGCTTAATTGGTGGGTATTTAATAAAGGAAAGAAAGGGTTTATGGGCTAATGAGGCTTATGGGCTAGAGATTAATTGATTAGAGGCCCAAAACCAGCCATGTTACCCACCTAACCAGCCACCACCATCCTCACTTTGAACCCTAGCTCCCAAAATTCGTAGAGAGAGAAAGTGAAGAAAACTCAAGACTTGAAGCTTCAAAGGTTAAGAGGTTGAAGATCTAGGTTTTGGAGCATCAAGACCTAAGAAAGAAGCAACAAATCCAAGTAAGAATCGACCTCTAAACCCTTCTATAGATCAAACTCGGATTCTAGGGTTTTGGGTTTTGAAAATTTTCAAAAAATCACATAAAGGTCACATTTTTACATATGAAAACATGTAAAAAGCTTAGATTTAGCCTCATGGATGACTAACTAAGAGATTGGACGTAAAAAGTTCTGATTTTGGGTTAAAAACGGGCTGGTTCGTAATTTTTATGCGATCCGCGAAACTATATATGCATCTAGCGAATTTGCATATTCAAACAGCGAAACTATAAGGACTTCCCGCGAAACTATTGCTAGTATCGTGTATTGAACGAAATACTAATTGATTAACGTGTATAGCAAATCAAATAGTGCGGAATCCTATTTGATTGGCGATCCAATCAGTGAGAACGCACGTAGAAACAATTATGTATTGAATCTAAACGTTAAGAACGATTAGGAATCGATCTATTGCGATCTATGAACTTGGAACAGGTTTCTAGAGGTCTCTAGACGGCTAGGGTACGTCTGGAGTCGAAGTGTATTGAATGCTTCCCTTTTTCCACGAATTAGGTGGTATTTATAGATTAGGGTAGCTCATTCGGGCGACTAAACCATTAGCATGATTAAGTCGTGCGATTGAGCCATGCGGTTGATCCATTCGCACGCCTGAGTGTTCAGTCGTGAAATTGAGTCAATCTCATGTTACAATCATACGACTGATCCAGTCTCCTGGTTCAGTCGTGCGACTGAGTCATTCGCATGAAGTTGTTCATGCGTATGGTCCATTATCATGGGTCATTCGCATGAGAACTTCATATTACAAAGTTTGAATGTATTCATTATCATTACATTATTGATATTAGTTCAAATAACCACAAACCTATATAATCAATTCAATAAGTGTTAAACAACTAATTAATGAAATAATAAACATTATAAGCACAACCAAACATTGTATTTCATTAAGTCCCAATCTATTACATATGTGTAAGACAATAAAGACATATTACATTAAGATCAGAAACTAGGTACACATGTATCAACAAACTCCCCCTTAGACCTAGATTCATCTATTGTCTTACCTTCTTCATAACCTCCTGGAATTTCTTGTACTTCTCCTCTCTTGTGACTCCTGCATGTATTTCAAATGCAAAGCAGAGTCTGATCACGTTTTGGAATTGGAGGGCTTGTACAATATCCAGCGTGTCATAGAATAGTGGCCAATTGTATAGAGTGTAGGCATCTTCAGAAGACAAGTTGCTAAGCCACATTGGGTCAAATACCCTGATAGTATCCATTTTGCCCTCTTTGTTCAGAACTATGACCGCCTCCCCTGTTCTCCAATCATAGTACCACCACTTAACGTGTGGAGTGAAGTCCTGTGGCATTTCCCTGAGAGGGATTCTTGACATCATGCGTGGAGGACTCCACTTCAGCATTATCTTAGGCTTGCCAGTTATGGGATCAACTTCATACCGTCTGATATACCTCGTAGGTTGTTGAGGTTTGAAGTTGACCCACCTGGTGTGGTACTCTTTCTTCAATGCAACCTCAAACCAGCCTGACATCTTTCTCGGGTCAGCATATAACAGCTTCAGTTTGGCCAGCTGGTTGAGCTCAAAACCAGATAGAGTCTTTAGATCGTGTGGAAATCTAAAATACTTAATACCCTTCTCTCTCTTTACTGCATAAACATTTGGATCCTCAAAATGGGCCCACACGATAATCTTCCCTGACACCTTGTAATGTTTCTTCACTCTATAGAGCTTGGTGTAGACATTCTGTTTTGGAGCAGCGCGTTGGGCTCGGATCTCCTCAAAATATGCAGCCCATTCAGCCTTTCTGATATTAACATCGATGTCTGAGGCTTGGGCTTGTTCTTCAACCTTCTCGGAATCCTGCTCCATCTTATCCAATATCTCAAACGTATCACTGACCAGGGAATCACCCAGATTGGGGACCACATTTCCCTCTTTGTTAGCATACTCTGGATAGTGCTCTGCAGTGACGTCCTCGATCTCGATCTCATCATTGTCGTTCAGCTCGTCGTCACTAGTTACTTCGAAGGTTGGAGCGTCCTTGACAATCTCATTGGGATTGAGCTTGAACATTTCGGCCAGTTGCTCGTCATTAAGATCATGAATTATTTCCCCTTCTTCAGGGGTGTAACTCACTGATCTCCTGACAATCCCTTGCAGATCAAGAATCATGGTTAGTTGAGTCTTGACCTGCTGAAGGGGAGCAACATCGTATTTGTCCCTCTAAAAATTTGGATATGCTTGATTTACACATGTAACACCTCAATCATTAGTTAATAATCAAAACAGAAACACATTAAACAAAATATAAACATTATATACATTAGTTTGATACAATATTTAGTTACACATGATTTTAAATAACATAAACAACTAGGCATTACTCTTGTCTTGTATCATGTTCTCCTCTGCTGACGGGGATGATGTGGAGGCACCTTGGTCTTGAGCTTTCTTTGTCCTCCTTTCACTTGTAGATGTGGCACCCGCAGTAGATGTATCATCATCATCATCATCACCAATATCATCACCAGCATCAGTATCATCCCCTAGATCATCACCATAATCATCATCATCACTGTCATCATCATCATCATCATCATCTCCATTTTCTTCTCTGATCTTTAATGGCTCATCCTTTGATCCTTTGAGCCTCAGCATGATGGTCTTGTTGGCAGCCTCCAACTCCTCTATCCTTTTGGCTGAGTGGACATGTTGCTCCTGGAGTTGGGACATCTCTAAGCTCTGGGCAGCCATTTGCTGTGTCTGCTGCCAATCAGCTGAGCCTGCTAAGATATCTGCTGAGATTATGTAGCAGTAAGCTCTACTAGCTGACGAATTTGGGCAGTCTTCTCGTCATCGGCTGCTAACAGCCTCAGCACCATACGGTTCAGTGCTGAGAGTTGTTCCTGTACCCCACTGGGAGGTAGAGGTGATCTTGATGGAAATGAGGGATAAGATGATGGTCCTGCTGGGAGGCTAGTGGTGGTGGTGGTGGCAGTGGTGAAGATTGGGGGTGGTATTGATGAAGGTGGTGGTGGATGAGTTGTAGTGGTGGGGGATTGGGTGTAGGTAGTGGTGTGTGAGGTGGTAGAGGTGGTGGCAGGTGGTGTGGTAGCAGTGGTAGTGGGTGGAATAGTGGTAGTGATGGTAGGTGGAGTGGTGGTAGTGGTGGTAGTGGCGGCTGTAGTGGTGGTAGTGATAAATGTCATCCTTCTCCTCTTCGTCTTCATCCCGTGGGGCTGAGCCATCCGTTTCTTCCTCGAACCCCTCGAGGTGGATGCTCCCCCTTGGAAACTGGGTTGATCTGGGGTGTAGGTTGGATCAGTCATAGTATCCCCAGACCCTCCCGGGCGTTAACCAACCGCCCTAAGCCCTCGTTCGGTGGCAACCACCTTGTTGCTCATCGTTCGAGTCAACGGCTCCTCGTCCGACTCCTCCTCCTCATCAGGTCGGAAGTCTTGATGGAAGCCAGCAGTCTCTGTCCCTCCTTGGGTGGGTGCTGGAGATGCTATATCAGCAGTGGGGGCCCTCAATTAAGTGGGCCCTGCATCTCTACCATCCCCGCTATCATCGTCATCAGAATCATCAGCTGGGAGCTCGATCTGCTCAGTGTCTGAGTCATTGTCGTCGTGGCGCCACTTCCTTCGTGACGGTGCCACGTAGTCTTCATGGGCCAGATGCCCAAACAGCCGCCTCACAGGGGGTTTCACTTGCTTCCCCCTGTATACCTTCATCCGACCTAAGGTGGTATCATCCATCACCTCGAGCACTACGGCATCCTCCTTCTCCTTTGGCAACGAAGGGAGCTTTTGGTCAATGATCATCTGCATGAATCGAGGGTACATGCAAAAGCCCTCCTTGCCCTTAGCCTTGATGTTCTCCACCAGATAGGTGAAGATCATCCTAGAGAAGCTGAACAGATGGTTCAGCACCAACGCCACATAGGCGTTTTGTATCTGATCGGACAGCTCATCGAACCCCCCTTCCGTGAGGCAATGCACTTGAGCAGCACATGGGCTAAGTACTTAAGCTGAGGACACAGGTTGCTCTTTTTGAGCACACCTGAGTTGATGTCCCCAGAGTACTTGGCCCGCAGGAAACAGCCTCGTACTGTCAGTGGGTGTAGACGGGTAGGGCAATCAGCACCATCCCCAAACTCTAATACTGTCCTGAGATCATCCTCAGTGATCTCTACGGGCTGACCAAAGATAGAACTCCTGATCCGGTGGGGCTCTGAGGTCCTGTCAACAACTGCGCCTTCCCAGAAGGCCTGCTAAATCGAGCGGTATGGTGTGCACGGAGTCGAGATGGCACGGAAGATCCTCGATCTCCGTAGGATGGTAATAATGTTAGAGAAGTTTGAAGCATTCCTTGAGGTCAGATCTAGATGAGCACAGATGTTGTGCTTGGTGCTCATAGTCCAACGACCAGCCATCTGTTACACAATGCATATAAACGTTAGTATCCGTCAATGAGTAATAATTTGAATCATTTGAACTTGAAATTTTTTTCTTTTCTGTCGTGCGAATGAAACTGTGCAACTGAGATCTTGTCGTGCGAATGACCACATACGTATGGCTGAACATGCGACTAGTCTCATACGCACGCTATCTCATGCGTTTACACCAGTCGTGCGACTGAACTCATACGCATGGTTCAGTCGTGTGGTTTAGCCATTCGCCTCGCTCAATCGTGCGACTAAAGTTCATCAGGTTGTCCATTCGCATGACAGACTTACTGTTCAATTCAAAATCGAATTTTGAGCAAACTTCAATGTTATACCTCGTGGTTTGGCTCATTAGACTCGCATTTTACTGATAGAACACATTATAACCTTTAATCTCACAATGGACTTAGTTTTATTAGTTTATTAGTTAGAGTAAGTCTCGGTTTCTTTTAGGGTTCATATCAATTGATTTTAGGGAATGAATCGATGCACATTTTAATTGATTTCACCGCTCAGTACCTGTATAATCACTGCAGATCGTCAGTAAGCAATAATCAAAGATCTAGAGTGCTCGAATGAGAATCGGACAGAGTAACGGTGCTTCGTGCGATTTAGGGGCGATTTGGGAGTGAGGAACGACTGCGACCGACTCCCCCTCTATTTATACTAGGGTTTCCTTCAATCATGCAACTGAGCCCAGTCGCATAGTTGATTCGTGCGACTGAAGATCAGTCATGCGACTAGCACAGTCGGTCACTTTCAGTCGTGCGACTAGAAGTCAGTCGTGCGACTATGTCATTCGGTCACCTTCATCCATGCGATTGGCTCAATTTAGTCATCCAATCGTGTGATTTTAGTCATGCTGATGTTCCAATCTCACGTATGTCCCATATGTGTGGGTTAATCGTGCGATTGGGCTCATTCGTATCCTCTAATCGTACGACTGGTCCATACCCATGGTCCAGTAATGCAAATGAATCATACTCATGGTTTTGACTTTATGACCATTCCACATATTACACCCTTTAACTTATTGCTTAAACATTTTGAGCATTCGATCATTTCAGACATGATCCTTTTAAAACACTTTGTCACCTCAGACGTGACTCATTTTACATTTGAAAACGTGTGTGCTCACCTCAGACGTGACCCTTTTTTTAAATGATTAAGTTCCTGATTCAATTCCATGACATAGTCTGATGATTAACAAACTAAATTGACAAAATTTAAACAAAATAAAAGAAATAAGTACTGAAATTCAAAACTAAGACATGTTTTTGTGATTTTGTGAGGGTTAAATCCTAAGATAAAAATCTAAAGAATTCATTTCCTGAAAAGACAGCTTCAATTCATTTTGACCATACAAGGACCAATTCAATTTGAAATCATACAGGATAGTTAAATCATTCGGGACATGTTATCAAAACCTTTTGATGCTCAATTCTTGTTTTTCATCTAGAGTCGTTAGCAATTTTAGGAAATCATACTGGTACTATTAGATTTCCACATTGATTTGGACTTTCAAGAAATGTAGCCACGATGATTGTCAGTATACTTGTCCTCTTAAATCCATACACAGACTTTCAAGAATTGTGCCACGATGATTGTCAGTATACTTGTCCTCTTAAATCCATACACAGACTTTCAACACAGATTGGTGATAGTTTAAGGTTTACTTATTTCAACCAACATTTGTGGAGCTCACGCTTATGTGGTAATCAACATTCCTCAAGAGATTTTTGAGCGGTCTACGGGTATTTAGACAAGAAGAAACTATTCTTAGGGCTTTCAAAGAGAAGCCAAGCCTCAGGTCAGTGCCATCGCACAACAGAGAGGCGACAAACAACAATGAATTCTAGAATATCTAGGTTATGCTTATCCTCGAGTCAGTGTCATCGTACAGCAGAGAGGCACACAACCTATCTTCTTGTTAGAGCATCTTTATTTTTTTCTTTTGCACATAACGCACCAACAACATAAGTTATTAGCTTGATTGCGTTTATTTTTCATTTTTTTCGTGCTTTGTTCTTTTTATGGTCATCCGCACACATATTGGCGTTTATTTGCTCGTCACCCCTTATTAGAATTTTGTTGATTGTGTTAACCAGATAAGATGGGAACCCACAGTCAGTTGAACAACTTAGTTTGATCTTGAGATCACCAACAAGGTCTAATCATCTATTGTGTTGAATCTACCGACATATCATTTATGGTCTAGCAACCTCTAGGTCTACCTTCTTTGTGTTAACTTAGTAGTAACTAGTTTTACTATTATTTTTCTTTTTTATATTGCTCATACTACACAGACTTACACTTTGAATTTTACATCTTATTCAATTTAAACTTTTTAAAGTCCCAATTGATTTGTTCCTATGTATTATCATTTTCCAAAGTTATTGAATCGGTATCACACATACGATCTAATTTCTACCAGCTAGGCTCTTCTTCTCCCTCATTTTTTTAATGTTGTTAACATAAACCTATTAACCAATTCTCCCCCTAAAATTTTGAAACCGTAAACGAGTTGCGATTTTAGGATTTTAATAGGCGAGGAAATAACATTAATTTAATTCAAAACATAAATTGAGATAAATAAAATAAAATAAAATAAAAAATTGACTATACGCATCAGACTACACATGGTCATCTTCAGGAATTACATCACTTTTCATTTTAATGCCATTGACCTCTAACAAATATAGAAAACGTGGTTTGTTAAAAGCCTTTGTCTAGAGGTCAGCGCATTGAAAATCAGTGTTTATTTTAACCACATCGATTAGGTTCTTTTCAAAATAGTCACGTATAAAGTGATATTTTATTCCGATGTGTTTGGTCTTTGGATGTTGGACCGGATTTTTAGTTACTTCAATTGCAGCAGAGTTATCAACAAAAATAGGTGTAGAATAGTATTTCAAACCATAATCCCGCATTTGTTGTTGAATCCATATGATTTGTGAACAGCAACTTGCAACAGCAACATATTCGACTTCGCAGGTTGACAAAGCAACCGAGGTCTGCTTCTTACACTGCCAGGTCACTAATCTTCTCCCAAAGAATCGACATCCCGCTAATGTAGACTTGTAGTTCATCTTGCAGCCTCCGTAATCCCAGTCACTATACGCCGTAAGCTCAAAGTCATCGTCATGAGGATACCACAACCCAAGTGTTGGTGTACCCTTCAGATAACGGAATATCCTTTTGATTTTTATTATATGGTTAACCTTTGGCTTTGCCTGATATCTTGAACATAGATATGTGGAATACATGATATCAGGTCTTGAGGCAGTGAGGTACATGAGAGATCCAATCATTCCTCGGTACATGGTGGCATCAACCAGATCACCATTCTCGTCGGGTGCTACATCGTGATTTGTAGCAAGTGGAGTCCTAGTTGCGGAAGCATTCTCCATATCGAACCGACTGAGAATATCTCCTACATACTTGGTCTGATGTAGAAATATTCCCTTTGGTGTCTGATCCACCTGTAACCCGAGAAAGAACTTCATCTCTCCCATTGCACTCATTTCGAACTCAGCCTTCATTATTGCTTCAAACTCTTTACATAAGTCTTCGTTCTTGGAACTGAAGATTATGCCATCTACATAAATTTGGAATAGCATGCAGTCAATTACACCTCTGATACCACTTGTTAGGATCGTGTATTGAACGAAATACTAACTGATTAACGTGTATACCACATCAAATAGTGCGGAATCCTATTTGATTGGCAATCCAATCAGTGAGAACTCACGTAGAAACAATTATGTATTGAATCTAAACGTTAAGAACGATTAGGAATCGATCTACTGCAATCTATGAACTTGTAACAGGTTCTTAGAGGTCTCTGGACGGCTAGGGTACGTTTGGAGTCGAAGTGTATTGAATGCTTCCCTTTTTCCATGAATTAGGTGGTATTTATAGGTTAGGGTTGCTCATCCGGGTGACTGAACCATTACCATGGTTCAACCATGCGATTGAGCCATGCGTTTGATCCATTCACACGACTGAGTTTTCAGTCGTGCGATTGAGTCAATCTCATGTTACAATCATACGACTGATCCAGTCTCCTGGTTCAATCGTGCGACTGAGTCATTCTTATGAAGTTGTTCATGCGTATGGTCCATTAGCATGGGCCATTCACATGAGAACTTCATATTACAAAGTTTGAATGTATTCATTATCATTACATTATTGATATTAGTTCAAACAACCACAAACCTATATAATCAATTCAATAAGTGTTAAACAACTAATTAATGAAATAATAAACATTATAAGCACAACTAAACATTATATTTCATTAATTACCCAATCTATTACATATGTGTAAGACAATAAAGACATATTATATTAAGATCAGAAACTAGGTACACATGTATCAACAACTATAGTTTTGCAGGTAGTTTTGCAGACATGGTTATCCAACGAAAGTTGGGCGAAACTGCTAACGAAACTGCTAGCGAAGGTAGCAGCGAAACTGTTGGCGAATCTAGCTGCGAAATTGCTGACCTTGCAGCTAAATTAGCAACGTATTTAGGCAGAAATAACCCCTTTATGTGTCAACTTATCTGCAAGTTGTGTAGTGTGATCCTAGCCTTGTAGGCTTAGTTTAGAAGTTGGTCTCGGTATCTAGGTGAGTTCTAGATCCCCTTATTTGTAAGTTTTTCCATGTTTTGGGGTTATTATGCATACTAAATATACGTTTTTAAATGACCGAATTTTTATGAGGTTTAATGGGAAGATCGATTTTTTTATAACGAAATGTGTTATATAAATGTTTACAATAAAATTTTGTCATGCTGACCTGGCAGCCCGGCCATAGCAAGGGATGTTGCCCCTTGGACCCCACTAGGGGCTGCCACCCCTAGGACCCTGCTGTCAAGGGCTGCCGCCCCCGAACCCCCTGTCCCGCGGAGGCTCTGTTATGTTTTATGATGACTTGTACTTGCCATGTTTTGTACTTATTAAGTTTAGTATTATACATTAAAGTGAAAGATGATATTAAAGTGAAGTGGAACTTAATGAATGTTACCCCTAGGCCCGTTTGATGATGTAAAGTCTTGCAAGCACTATGATATACTTCACTTAGGTGAGTCTGATGTATGATGATTGATCCGTATTCATGAGCGAGCTATATGCCTTGCAGTGTGGATCAACTATCGGGGGTTAGCTACCATGAAAAATGTGTACCGACAGGGATCGACATTCATTGTCGATCAACATGGAGCTCTTGCTTTGTGCAATCACGTTTATGATGAAGTGAAAGATATGAAAGTATGAAATATAATGAACATACTTATTATGATGAAATTGTTATGTATTATGTATGCGTGGTCATTATATGAAGGATAAAGTTATATTTTTTTATTTACCTAAAACTAGAACTTACTCAACAAAGCTGACTTTTATGTATAATAGTTGGCAGGTAAGTGCTGATGCTGAGGATGGCACCACGGAGCTACTTGGGGAGCTATGGATGGCATTCCTGTTTATGAAATCTTTATTGTAATTTAAGAACAAGTAATATGTTTTGTTTACAATTAAAGGACAAATGTATGAGTACGATATGGTTTCTAAGTTTTAAATGAATGTCTAATTATTTCCGCTGCAATGTTTTGTTATTAAACTGATTTTATGCTATGATTAACCAACTTTGAGGCTTCCCGAGAACGGGGTTCAACATCGTATTCGTCCCTTTGAAACTGTGGATCTGCTTGATTTAAACATTTAACACATCAAACATTAGTTAATAATCAAGACATAAC
>BJCM01219845.1:0-55883 GCA_018326385.1 Flaveria bidentis | reverse complement strand
CGTATGACTGAGTCTCATTCGCATATGCTCCTGCGAATGACCCAGTTTCATGTGTTTACAACATATTAGGTGTATTACATTAAGCCTAGACTATTCGACAAGCGACGGACACACTATATATGACTATATATGCTCCAACATTTAATAGAGAAATCTCTCAAAGAACTAGAAATGTACAAAGAAAAGCCAATGTTCAAAACTAAAGAAGATCTTGAACATTTTTTTGACTGAAGACAAATGAGAATCTTAGGGGGGTATTGTTAGAAACCTTGAAAGATTAGCATTTTAATCTTTACACAAGTATATAATAAGCATTAGAAAGAAATCATACTGCCTTGTGATTGTTGATGATTTTACTAGATTCATATGGGTATTATTTTTAAGAACTAAAGATAAAACTGCTGAAACTATAAAATCTTTTATTTTTAAAATAGAAAATAAAATTGATCACAATGTTGAGATTATTAGAAATGATCAAGGGACAGAGTTTATGAATCAAATTCTTGACTCATTTTGTAACTCAAATGAGATTACTAGACAATGTAGTGCTCCTAGAACTCCACAACAAAATGGAGTTGCTGAGGATGTCAGCATGCAACACTTATTAAGGCTACCCAAACCATTTTAGTTGATTCAAAGCTGCCTGTAACATTTTGGCCTGAGGATGTCAGCATGCATGCTATGTGAAGAACAATGTTCTTGTAGTTAAGCCACATGAAAAGACCCCTTATGAGCTATGAAAAAAGAAGCCACCATTCAATGGCTTTCTTAGGTCCTTTGGCAACAGGTGCACTATACTTAACACAAAGCATAATTTGGCCAAATTTGTTGAAAAGTCAAATGATGTTGTGTTTGTTGGATATTCCTCAAAATCTATTGCTTATAGAGTTTATGACATCAAAAATTAACAATTTGAGGATTCATTCAACATTATTGTTAATGAGCACATTCTTTGTGTTAAGGGGAATCGACCTGTTTATATTTTTGATTTAGAATTTTTTCGAAACTATTTTAAACCTTCTTGTTAGAATGTTTCGGCCAGAATAGATACTCAAAGTGATTTTGATGATGACCAGTTATTTGAGTTTCCCGACCACTTCCAAGTTCTCCAAGAGATACTGAAATCAAGCTCCCACAATTGGAAGATCAGATAGTATAACTATCTTAAGAACTACTGAAGCTTTAACAAGTTGTCAATAAAGTGAGCCTCAAAACTCATCTAGTGACAATGCACGACACCAACTTGATGGAAGCAACATTTTGAAGGATCATGCAACTATTAATGTTGCTCCACAACCAATTAATACTCATGATGTCTTTCCATCATTCATTGAGTCCTCACTGAATGAATGTGAGACATCAGCTGGGCCAAGTGTTCAAAATCTTGAGAAAAACTTTGGCCCATGTGGATCTATCCATGCAACTGGATGTAATTCTTAGGCTTAGGATTTACAACACTCACCCAGTCGAGAACATCAATGGAGATGTTTCTGAAGGTATGAGAACAAAGGGACAAACTCACAATGGGAATGTCTACTTGTACACATGTTTCCTATCACAAATATAGCCAAAGAAGGTAGAAGAAGCCTTGAAATATAGTAGCCGGGTTGAATCAATGCAAGAGGAATTGTTTCAATTCAAGAGACTAAAGGTTTGGAATCTATGAGCCACTACTATCTGGTCAAGTACCCATTAGCATAAAGTGAGTATTTAGGAACAAGAGATATGATAGAGGAATGATTATCAAGAACAAGGTAAGACTAGTAGATCAAGGATACACACAAGAGGAAGGAATTGATTACAATGATATCTTTGCACCAATTACAAGACTTCAGATAGTGAGGATATCTTTTGATTATATTGCATCCAAGAACTTTATAGTGTACAAACATGATATCAAGTGTGCTAATCTATACGGGGATATAGACAGGGAACTCTATGTGTGTCAACCTCTATGATTTGAATACCCATAGCACCCCAAATATGTGTGCAAGCTGGATAAAGCTCTCTATGGACTGCACCAGGCACCTAGGCTATGGTATGAGACTTTTTCTCAGTTTCTCATAAATAATAGTTACACTAGAGGTACTATTAACAAAACTCTATTCATAAGAAAGTCTAGGAAAGACATTTTGCTTATACAAGTCTATGTTGATGACATCATATTTGGTTCCTTAATTGACCAAATGTATGAGGACTTTGAGAGAAATATGAAGAAGTTTGAAATGAGTTTCATGGGATAAATGGATTTCTTCCTTGGAATTCAAGTAAAGCAGCTGAGAGAAGGGCTCTTTATCAATCAATCTATGTATGTCAAAGAAATTTTAGAAAATTTTGATATGAAACATTGTAATCCAAAAAGACTCCTATACCCAGAAATCACAATTTTTGTCCTGACCCTGAGGGGAAGGATACTTATCAATATTAGTATAGGGAAATTATTAGAACTCTGATGTATATCACAACAAGTATACCTAATATCATGTTTGCAACTTGCATCTATGCAAGATATCATGTTAGTCCAAAGGTGTCTCACCTAGTTATTGCTAAAAGAATCCCAACATACCTCAAAGGAGCACCTAAACTAGGTCTTTATTATACAATGAACAACAACTTCAATCTCTATGTCTACATTGATAGTGTCTATGGAGGCTGCAAGATCAAAATGAAATCAACATAAGGAGGATGTCAGTTTCGTGGTGGAAGGATCATCTCATGACAAAGCTAGAAGCAATCCTATGTCTCAACATTAATTATGGAAGTTGAATACATTTCTACTACTAGTTATGATGCTCAACTATTATGGATTCAAAACCCGATGCTCGATTATGGATTAAACATCATGAGGACTCCTATCCATATTGACAACAAGAGTTCTATTTCTATTATAGAAAATCCTATCAAGCACTCCAAGATAAAGCATATTGACATCAGGTACCATTTCATCAGAGAGATTCACGAGAAAATCTTGATTAAACTAGTCAAAGTTTACTCAAATGAACAATATGCTGATTTGTTCACCAAAGCATTTGATGAATAAATATTTACGTATCTCATTACGGCTATTGGGATGATAAACATTGATTAGTTTCTCTCACTTGAAAAACCTTTTTCAAAATGTGTCTTGCCTTTGTCAAAACAATCTAAGCCCTGTTACAAAAGGTATTTCTTCAAAATTGGCTAAGTATGAGTTCTTCTGAAGATAAATTATCCCTCGGAAGATGTCTTATGTATCTTCCGAAGAAAAATTCCTGCATGATTAGTTTTATCTTCTGAAGAGTTTTCGGTCTCGAATGAGCATTTGATCATATATTAATCTATTTCCGAAGCTTGACAAAACTTCTTCACACTAGATACCTTCTTACTCTCGGAAGTAAATTTCCCTTAGGATAAAATTTATCTTCGCATGTAAGTTTGCTTCTGAAGAAGATTAATTTCGGAAAAGCTTTTACCCTTAGAAGAAAGCGTTATTGTGTAATGGAAATCGTTTGGGCCCCAATTTGTAAAAGTAAAGATTTTATTAATGTTGTCGAAATATTTTAAATGGTTTAAACTTTACCGCTATTGTCACATCATACCGTAAACTATTATTTCACCTTTTCCATCTGCCATTTCACCCATTTAAATACTTCAGACCTATTCACTTAATCTTTTTAGCACTTGCATAGCTCTAAGTTTACTTCTTCTTCAGTTTTACTCCCGAATCAAACTTTACTTCCTTTGTTACTTTCCAACAATGGCTCCAAACCCTCAACAACACCAAGTCGCACTCCTTGACTCTTCCAAGGATGCTGACTTCTCTGAAATCATCCAGTTCCTAACCCAGTCCACCTACTTCACATCCTTAACCCTTAACCCCATAGTTTAGTCAAATCATATGGTAGACTTATGGTGTAATGGCCAGATTGATACCATTAATGGAGTTCAGGTTATTAGGTTAAGAATTTGCGGCCAATAATTGGTCATATCCAAACAAACCATCAGGGCGCACCTAGAGCTCCATGATGAGGGTTCTCCTACTAAATTCCCCAAAACCAACTTTGACAACACATATACTAGATGGGATATGTTGGAGATATGAGCAGATCAACTATCTACAAGTTCAATTTCTCCTACAACTGGAAGCATCTACTTCACATTGTCCTTTATTGTTTGTCCAACAAGTCTGGGGGATGGGATCAAGTTCCCTATGATTTAGGATGACTTGTTCACGGGTTTATACAGGGTCTCAAATTTAACTACTTATGATTTGTGTTGAATAACATTAGGGGAAACCTTCAAAAGGAAACATTCTACGTGTATCCTAGGTTTATTAAGCATATCATCAATTATGAGTTAATTAGATTAATCTTGTGTGTACAACTGCTCTTCCTATCTATCACATGAGGCAAACCATCTTCAAGGTGCTGAAGAGAGTGTCCACCAACTTCTCTAGAAAACATATTGCTCGTCTTCTAGGTATAACTGATCAAATGACTCCTTCTGACATCCCTGTTAACCCCATAGGTGATGAACCCACACCAATAATAATTATCTCAATACCAATTCTACCTTCCCATCCAATCAAACACACATATCGGAGAATTTCCGAGCGAACCCTTGTTCAATCTCCTCTGATTGAACAAGTTCCTCCTATTCAATCCAAAAAGGCTAGATTGGGAACATGGGCTCCTACTTAGTTTAAGGTCCCACCATCCTTCACCTTTTACCTCAATATAGGAATTGAGTCTCCTTAGTCTCAATCCCATGAGCCATAAACCCAAACCGTAAGCTCTCAAGGAGAGTCCCTATACTCCCATAAGAAACCAAAAAGGGACAACCAAATCCAAGGCTCAATGCTACTAGACATTGATTATGGTCCCGAGTCACTACGCATAACTTCCATATCCTTCACTAACCTTCTAATAGGTACCGTTGAAGAAATCATGTCTCTTCAAGGCCATGATGTTGATACACAACATCTCTCCAAAGATCAAATGAGCCTAGAGAGATATCTGATTTCTAGCCCACATTAGCAAACCCAACCTGATGTGAGTTCCACTAGTGTGGAGGGGACTCATGTAGATTCAATTGCCACTATTGAGGATGCCTCAATGGGTCCTCAGGATAGTGGTAACATATCTGAGACTGAATCTATGGTAACCCTACCTTGTGTTGACTCTAAAAGAGACATCATTAAGCAAGGGAAACCAAGGAGCCAAGAAACCACAACTAGTGGTGAGGATGAACATACTAGGTATGTTGCCTCATCGCGCCATTATTCTTCTAAAGAAGGTGAGGGAAGAATGCAACTCACCATAAGAGACCTATATTCTACAGTCTCAAACCTTGTAAAAAGGGTTAATACTTTAGAGGATAGGTCTGCCACTCAGCAACTTGAGATTGAAAATCTCAAGACTAAACTAGCTGAGAAACAGACTAAGAGATCTATTAGGCATGTACCAATGCTATTGGTCCAAATGATCGATAAACAATGCAAATATTTATCAAAACGTTCAAAATCCATTGATCAATCATCCATAATAACAACACAATAATGATATAGAATCAATGGTTTTCAATAATAAAGAAGATAAATCAAACAATAACAAAATCAAAGGCTCAATATGAATTTAATTAATATCCATCCACCAGATACAAACTTGAAGTAATAATATTTTGGATTAGGGTTTTGCAAGGTTTTTTTACCATGATAGAATCCATTCAATTTATAGGCAACCTAGTTTCGTTGATAGTTTTGCTGGTCAGCGAAACTGTCTAACCCAAGACCAGTTTCGATCGTTGACGAAACATAGATACGCAGGTGAACATGGTTAACTAACTATGAGCGAGACTGTAGTTGCGCTCATAGTTTCGCACGGCTATAAAAACACAAAATACAATGATTTAAAAAGGTAATCTAACATAAAGCCTATTACATTTAAACATAATATAAACAATAACTAAGGTGAGTCCAACCTAATCTTGATCTTCAATACTCCCCCTAGATTGGACCTTACCTACTGGAACTTCTTGTTCAACATCATCGGCTCTCGCTTTCTCTCTAGCTCCTACTATACTAACTTCCTCACCATGTGCGCTCGCTTGTTCAAATTGCTTGCTATGATATTGCACGTCCATCCTAGTCTCTTCAGCTTGAAGAATCTTTTCAGCTATATCCCTGACCGCTGCTCTCACTCTACGAGGCTTGTTGAAAACCTTCATGAAGAGGTTGGCCTCTTTTGTAGTCTTAGCTCTAGCTCTCGCTTTAATGTGGTTCTCCAATAACACTAATAGGTCTTCATCACAATAGGTAAAAACATCCAATGGATCAAACAATTTTATCTTAGCTCCCTCTTAACTCTAATCATAACTTCCCCAGTATTATTTTCTTAAAACAATTTTTCAAACTTTTGTAGCGTTTGGGTTAGGGGATCAGGTAATGTCAACATCCTTAAAGTCTTTGGTGTCTTCACCCTTAGCATAATGTTTCCTTTTCCAGTCACTCGGTCTTTAGCTTTCTTAGATCTCTTTCTCTCAGCCTTCGTAAAACCAAATGACTTAAAATTATCATTTGTCCCTCGCTTAATCTCTTCTTCTAACAGTTTTTCTCTTTCACTCAAGTTAGAGTCAATTAAAGTAATCTCTGCCAACCTCCTCACATCCTATTTATGCCAGGTTTTGAAAGCCTTCCTTTCATGCAAGTAGGATATTTCACCACCTCTTCTCTTGATCATAAACAACTTATAACTCACATTATACTTCCAACTTATGATCCTTTTGTTAGACTTTTTCCCACTTGGCCTTTAATATTCTGAAATAGAGGAGTTAGAAGTTCTTGTTCCTTCCCCTTATTAACCCATCTTCCTTTTCCATCTCAAACATATCTCTTTCAGTATAGCCCTTCTTGGCTACATATATCAAAGACACTCATCCACATCATAGTATTCTAGTTCAGAATCATAGTCTACAAGTTGTTCTTTAGTCACCTCCTCCTTATCAACCAACTTTATCTCAACCATATTTTCACTAGTTTCAGCAGTTTGGTCTTTCACCACCTCCTCACCAACAATATTTTTATCAATATCCAATCCTAAGTCAATGAATCCAGCATGAACAATTTTCACCAAACATCCTGCACTTCCTTCCCTTTCAACTCCCCTTGATCCTTCAACATCAACAGAGCTAACTCCAGCACCTTATTATTGGATCTTGTATGCCCAAGACACATACAAGATTGACGTGGTTAGTACATTATGATCCAATTCGGGTCATACCCAATAACAAGCTACACAAACACAAATAAATATTTATTTGTTGATTGGATCATACAAATAAATATTGACACAAATTTAGAAAATGGGTTTTCTAAAACGTTGCTTTTGTAATAGAACAACATTATATGGATAATTTGTTCATGAGAAATTGTTTGTTTTATTATTTAAGTTAGTTAAATAATAACAAATAAAAGTTAGTTAATGTTATAAAATTTAAAGAGGTTGTAATTTTATAAAATTATGGTTAAAGAGTGCATTTTTTATAAAAATTAAATTAGGGGGAACCCAATTTTAAAAGGGTTTCGGCCACCCCTTTGTAGGGTTGTGTGTGGAATATTTTGTCTTGGTTTCTACAAGACATTACTCTTCCTTGCACTCTTCCTTTCACCTTCCATCTATCCATCTTTCTCACACACAAGAGCAAGTTCCTTTCCTCTCTTCCTTGGCTGAAAATTTCGATTTTTTGCAAGCTGAAAATTTGGGTTTTGGTTGGGCAATTTTGGATTTGCAAGAAGTTCTTGAGCTTTTGGTGTTCTTCTACCTAAAAAGATTAGGTGTTTGCTAAGGCTTGTGGGTATACAAGCTTGAGGTTTTCTCTTTTGGAGCCTAGACATTCAAGAAGCATCTTCCTCTTCTTCTCATCCATACTACATCTTTTTGTTCTTTAAAGGTAATTTCAAGAACACTCTATGGTTGCATTTTCGTTTTGATAGCATTCTATTTCACATGCTTTTCATCCTTTGTTCTTGGGTTTTGTATTGGGTCAAAATGGTTCATATATTTCAGAATGTTTAACACCTTTTAACCACTTATATCCGCTGCGTTTTTTATGTTTAAATCGTTAAACTTGCTTTGATAAACATGTAACAAAACCCAACAATGGCATGTAGAGCCGGTTATGTCGAATATGTGCTTCAAAAGTTCTTTAAAAGTTAGTTTTCATGGACTTTTTCAACCCATTAGGGGCTTTTTTTGTTATGGATGATTGAATCCCTTATGTTTCAAGGTTTTATCTTATGTGCTTTAGTATAAACCTTGAAAGATTAACATCAAATGGTTGATTGTGTTGTTTGGACAAAACCCTAAAGTTTTGGTTCATGTTGGCCAGAACTTTAAGGTTATAAAAAGGGGTTAATTGTTGTTCTTGGATGTTGTATATGGTACATATTTTGGTGCATTACATAGCCTTGACATTATGTGTTTTGGATTTGGTTGATTGTGTTTTTGTCATGTTGGTTTTGTTTCTTGAAAGGGTTGTAATATTTGTGTTTCTATTTTGGGTTGTAATTTATCTATTCATTGGTTATGTAATAAATAGATTAGGTGCATTTCTTTTATTAGAAAAATTGTATTAGGATATGATTTTGTAAAAGAAGATGCACAAGATAAAGACCCAAAGAAGGACACAAAATATATAGACACTAGAAGCATTTGGATGTGGATTCAAGTGGGAGTTCATGGACACATATAATGTGTCATTGTTAACCCTTAGGAAAGACCTTATGACAACACTTGTGATGGAAAACAAGTGTAGTCAACTTAGTTGCTATGGTTATGCACTTATGTTTTTATGATTATGCTTGTTTGGTTGTTTGTTGTATGGTTATTGTTTGATAATTGGATATGCATAACAAACTCGTTAACAAACTTAAGAAGCTGAAAATTGATGATTCTTTATCATTAAGTGATTAATAAAAGGTTATTAAAAGGATTAATGGTTTTAATAAAAGGGGTTTTATTAAAAAGGTGAACCATAGGGTACCTTGTATTTGAAAGCATGCAAATATAAGGTACATAGAGTTTTCTAAACTAGTATTCTGAAAACTTAAACATTCTTTTATAAACAAGTTAAACACCATCCTTTTATACAACACTTGAGTCACTTGAAAACTCTTGATGGGATAAAGGTCAGCTAACCATTTTGTGGAAACTTATGATTTGAGGTGGGGATACCATATTTGTAGGATAAAGGTCACTTAACCACTTTTGTTGGAAAACTAACATGTGTGTGTAACTAGGGTAACTTGATTTGCAAACCATGTTTAATGGATCACCTACAATGTGGTTTACAAAGGTGTTGATGGGATAAATATGCTCACCAGACATATGATGTTTAAGTCAATCCCATACCCTAGAAGTTGCAAAGGGTTGCAATTGTCAAAACGTTGTCTACCTTGTTAATTTAAATAATTGGATAAAGGTCACCTAACCACTATTTAAATGTAACGTTGGATTCTAGAATTTTAAAATTGTGTAAGACACATAAAAGGACTTTAATTATTAAAATATGAATAATATCGAAAATACCAAAATTGAACTTTGTTAAATTTTGTAAATGGCCACCAACAATAAAGAAAACAATAATATCCCGTCCGCTCACTCACTATCACTAAGAACCATTCTCCAAAAGGAGAGTCTAAATCATAATAACTTTATACATTAGTTTTGAAACATGAGAATTGTTCTCAAGGAAGAGAAACATTCATATATTTTAGACGATCCAATTGCCGATCAACCTAATGAGGAGGATGAGGAGGCCTATAATAATTGGGTGAATACACCGAGGACTCGGTCCAATGTCTTGCCTCATGTTGGCAAGTATGACTCCAGATCTCCAAAAGGAGTATGAACATCATGGAGCATACGACATGATTACCTGGTTGAAGGAAACGTTCCAACAACAAGCAAGGGTAGAGCACTTTGAAACGGTTCGAGCACTCCATGCATGTTGTATGGATGACACCCAATCTGTTTCATCTTATGTACATAAGATGAAAAGCCACATTAACCGCCTCGAAAGGCTGAATTGTCCCGTCTCGAAAGAGTTGGCTACGAATTTTATATTTAACTCTTTGTCAAAAAGGTTTGTCAACTTTTTCATGAATTATAACATGAACGGGTGGGACAGGAACATAAGTGAGCTTCACTATATGCTCAAAACTGCCGAGGCGGCCATGGGCAAAAAGGTTTTACCCATTCTCACCATCAATGAATGTGGGAACAAGAAGAGGCCTCACCCCACAACCAAGGCAAATGTTGCCATGGGTAAAGGGCACATTAGGGGAAAGGGAAAAGGAGTGATTAGAGCACCACCACCCAAACCAGTGGAGAAGAAGCAAAAGGTTGCTTCGAATGACCCATGCTTTAAGTGTGGGGAGATTAGACATTGGGCAAGAAATTGTCCAGTCCATCTCATAGAGTTGCAATCTAAGAGGGATGTAGGGCAAACCTCAGGTACAACTTTCATGATTCATATTGATCTAAATTTAATATCCTCTAACACATGGATATTGGATACCGGATGTGGAAATCATATTTGCAAATTAATGGAGGGGTTCAAAAGAAGTAAGGACTTCAAGAAAGGGGATGTTAGATTCTACATGGGGAATGGGGCAAAAGTTCAAGTTGAAGACCTTGAAGTTTCCAAATGGTTTGGAAGCAATTTTGAAAAATGTTTTATATGTCCTAGTTTGACTAGGAACATTATTTATGTTGCCCAATTAAGAAAATATTGTTATGTTTTAACAATTATTAAAAATGAAATTCATGTTTCTTTAAATGGCATATTTTATTTTAAAGCTATTCCTATTAATGGTATGTATGAATCGGTTCGTGAAAACACACTGTATGATAGCTCATTGTACCAAACCACCCCCAAGAAACTCAAATTGGATTTGAGTGATACCTATCTTTGGCATTGCCGTCTTGGTCATATAAACAAGAAACGCATACAAACACTTCAAAAGAATGGTCTTTTAAAAGCAAGTGAATATGATTCATTTGATGTATGTGAATCTTGTTTACAAGGTAAAATGACTAAAGCAACTTTTAGTGGTAAACCCGAAAGGGCAAAAAATTTATTAGGCATCATACATTCGGATGTATATGGTCCTTTTAAGCCAATGACTAGGTACCATGAAAGATACTTCATTACCTTTACCGACGACTATAGTCGATATGGTTATGTCTACTTGTTAAGACACAAAGATGAAGCTTTTGAAATGTTCAAAATCTTCCAAAATAAATTATAAAATAAACTCGACAAGAAAATAAAAGTTCTCTGCACCGATAGAGGAGGTGAATACCTAAGTGATGCTTTCAGAGATCATCTTAGAAGTTGTGGTATTGTCTCACAACTATCTCCACCTGGAACACCACAACACAATGGTGTGTCTGAGAGGAGAAATCGAACACTATTGGGTATGGTTTTATCTATGATGGCTAAAAGCTCATTGCCTCTATCATTTTGGGGTTTCGCTTTGCTCTCTACGGCCCGTATCTTGAATATGGCCCCAACCAAGAAAGTGGAAACGACACCTTTTGAAATATGTCATGGATGGGTTCTATCACTATCATATTTAAAGGTATGGGGTTGTGAGGCTTATGTTAAGACTCCCACCTCAAACAAGTTAGAAAGTTGTTCCATTAAGTGTATCTTCATAGGATATCCTAGAGATTCTATGGGATATTATTTCTATGATGCAATGGAACAAAAGGAGTTTGTTGCCAAGAAGGCTGAGTTCTTAGAAGCTAAGTTCCTTACAGAAGGAACTAGCTGTAGAATAGTGGATCTTGAGGAGGATCAAGAACCACAAATCGATACACGTTCGGTTGACACTAGCACTCAAAATGAGGATGTTGAGGGTGGTGAAATAGTTAATCAATACACACAAAACGTTCGAAAATCTGGTAGAAGTAGTAATCCACCTAAAAGATATGGATTTTTCATGGATGGATGCTATGTGGTAGATTCCTATGAACCAACCACTTATCATGATGCAATGTCCAATTTGGATTGTGACAAATGACTTGAAGCCATGAATGTTGAGATGCAATCCATGTATGACAACCAAGTATGGGACTTGGTTGAACCACCTCTTAAGTCCAAGATAGTTGGAAGTATGTGGGTTTTCAAGAAGAAAACCGATATGCATGGAAAATTGGATACTTATAAAGCTAGACTTGTAGAAAAAGGTTTCACTCAAACTCAAGGGGTTGATTATGATGAGACCTTCTCGCCTGTTGCAATGCGAAAGTCTATTAGGATATTATTTGCCATAGCTACTCATTATGATTATAAGATTTGGCAAATGGATGTCAAAATCGCTTTTCTAAATGGATATCTTGAGGAAGATGTCTATATGGTTCAACCTAAAGGTTTTGTCGATAAAAAACATCCTAACAAAGTATGCAAGTTAGAGAAATCAATCTATGGATTGAAGCAACCATTAAGAAGTTGGAATCACCGTTTTGATGAAGAGATAATCAAATTTGGGTTAATAAAAAATGCTAATAAAACATGTGTATATAAGAAAGCTAGTGGGAGCATCATCACTTTCCTAGTATTGTATGTCGATGACATCTTACTATTTGGTAATGACATTCCAACCTTGGAGGGTGTAAAAGCCTGGCTTGGAAGCTGTTTTTCCATTAAGGATCTTGGTGAAGCCCCCTATATTTTAGGAATAAAGATCTATAGGGATAGATCAAGGTGGTTGATAGGTTTGAATCAAATGCATACATTGATAAGATCTTGAAAAGGTTCAAGATAGAAAACTCTAAGAAATGTACCATACCTATCCAAAGAGGAACGATATTGAGTAAGACTCAATATCCAAGCTCAAAGGATGAGCATAACAAAATGAAGGGAATCTCGTATGCGTCTGCTATAGGATCCATCATGTATCAATGATATGCACTGGACCGGACGTGTCATGCGCTTTGAGCATGACAAGCCGATACCAGCAAAATCCTGGAAATAGTCATTGGATGGCTGTTAAGAACATACTTAAGTACCTAAGGAGGACCAATGATATATTCCTAATCTATAGATCTGGTGAGGAGGAACTCGTAGTTAAGGTTTACACGGATTCGAGTTTCCAAACTGATCATTATGATTCACGATGAGAATCAGGGTACAGTTTCATCTTGAATGGAGGGGTCAATCTCTTGGAAGAGCTCTAAACAAGATGTGGTGGAATTATCAACTAAAGAGTCAGAATACATCACCGCTTCATTAGCAGCTCAAGAAGCTGCATGGTTAAAGAAATTCATTGCCAATCTAGGGGTAGTCCCTTCCATTCAGGACCCCCTAGAAATTCTTTGTAATAATGAGGGTGAGATTGCTTAAATCAAGGAACCCCGTGCACATCAAAAGACTAGGCACATTGAACGGAGATTCCATTACATAAGGGATGAAGTTGAAAAGAGTAAGATATGTATTCGAAAACTTCACACGGATCAAAACAATGCGGATCCACTCACAAAGCTTCTTGAAAAAGCTTTCTTAGCTTAGTTTGCTCTTAACACTTCTCGCCAAGTCCAATAAAATACAGGCTCTCTATGACTCAAAATCCCCAACCTACATTATACCAGATTAGACTAGTCGCTTCGAGATCCCTTTCGCAGAGATCCAATGTTGAAAGGCTGAGTAACTCAGTCTTTTCTACACCAGGTTATGGCAAAGCATGAAAGTCATACTTGTGCCATGGGACTTCAGTATTCTAGTGACTGTATTTGATCTTTAATTTTGTATTTAGTTATTGTAACCCTTTATTACTTGAATTAGTTACTTGGTTATAATGATTCAACTAATATTCCTATTTTACATTTTTAAAATCCATGAGTAAATCGTTTACTCAGAACGTTCATAGTTGTTCATACTTGTGGGAACAAGTACGAGGGTAAGACTATTATGAACTTGGATTAGTTGATATTCATATGGATGAATATAGAGCAAAGTGTTTCTGCCAAAGTTCATAGATATTTGTGGGATACAATTATGGGACCGACTTGCATCTCAAATATTACAACATGGAATCTTCTTGATTGATCATAAGTAAATATGAGTAAAGGCGAACATCATTTGGTATCCTCTGACCTGAGATACATATTGGGTCTTGATATTTACCAAATATTATACTTTGACTTAGTTCTTTACTGTTCTGAAACATGGTAGTACATAAGTCTGAGTTCAGGTATAATACAAGGTAATTGTGAGAGACATATGTAGTCAAGACGAGATTTGTCCCTCTTATTCGTTGAGAGTAAGATGTCTAAGGGTTGATAAAGTTAAATCAATGGAGAATGTTCATTCTATGTCTCTGGGATTTAACATGACATCTGTGACAAAAGGATAGATGATTGATTCACCTAAAAGATTTCGAGTAAGGTACTTGAAGGGGATGATGTTATTGAATGGCCTTTAGTCATACGTCTTAAGGGTAGTAAACTATTGTTAGGCAGTATTTACTGCTTGAATCAATCTTCTATGAATCTTGTGCGTGTGAGAGAATGTTGGATCTTGTATCCGCAAGACACATACAAGATTGATGTGGTTAATACGTTATGATCCAAGTTGGGTCATACCCAATAACAAGCTATACAAACACAAATAAATATTTATTTGTTGATGGGATCATACAAATAAATATTGACACCAATTTAGAAAATGGGTTTTCTAAAACGTTGTTTTTGTAATAAAACAACATTATATGGATAATTTGTTCATGAGAAAATGTTTGTTTAATTATTTAAGTTAGTTAAATAATAACAAATAAAAGTGTGTTAATGTTATAAAAATAAAAAATGTTTTAATTTTATAAAATTATGGTTAAAGAGTGTATTTTTTTTATAAAAATTAAATTGGGAGATACCAAATTTTGAAAGGGTTTCGGCCGCCCCTTTGTGGGGTTGTGAGTGGAATCTTTTGTCTTGGTTTCTACAAGACATTACTCTTCCTTCAACTCTTCCATCTATCCATCTCTCTCACACACAAGAGAAAGTTCCTTTCCTCTATTCCTTGGCTGAAAAATTCGTTTTTTTGAAAACTCGAAATTTGGGTTTTGGTTGGCAATTTCGTATTTGCAAGAAGAAGGTCTTGACCTTTTGGTGTTCTTCTACCTAACAAGATTAGGTGTTTGCTAAGGCTTGTGGGTATACAAGCTTGAGGTCTTCTTGTTTAGAGCCTAGACATTCAAGAAGCATCTTCCTCTTCTTCTTATCCATACTACATCCTTTTGTTCTTGAAAGGTAGTTTCAGGAACACACTATGGTTGCATTTTCGTTTTGATAGCATTCTATTTCACATACATTTGATCCTTTGTTCTTGGGTTTTGTTTTGGGTTAAAATGGTTCATTTATTTTAAAATGTTTAACACCTTTTAACCACTTATATCCGCTGCATTTTTTATGTTTAAATGGATAAACTTGCTTTGATAAACATGTAACAAAACTCAACTCTTATCACCTTCTACAACACCAATACCACTAACACTAGTATCTTTCACACTTGAACTTCCCACATCTGTAACACCAGCACTACTAGAGCCTTCTTCTGCCCTTGATGAACTACTCACTTTAAGAAATGAGTACTTTGATGTATCTATAAGATCATTTTTCTTAGACTCAGTCAACTGATTTGGTAGGTTGGCGGATGATTTCAGCTCATTAATAGTAAGTAGTCTCTTAATCAAAACCTATTGATCCACTATCATCCTACTTATACTGTCTAACATCTCATCTCTCTTCTTCTCTCCCAACACCTGTTTCACCAGTTTGACTTTATCATACTTACCTTATTTGACAGAGAAATAATCACATATTTATCCAAAGTTGACCTTTCATATCTTCTTTATGTCTTAGAGAAGGTCTGATGTTTATGCTTTGACATCCTCTTAGTCACCTTTGCAAATTTTACTTGATCAGCCTTTCTCTTTGATCTCTTCTCCTTTTTTAGCCCTCTGTGCCTCCTCAGCCTCATCAATTTCCTTCTCAAAGTCATATTTTTTTTCTTTGGAATATCTTTTTCTCTTCTTGATAGCCTCAAACTTTTTTTCCCTATTCTCCTTACCGTTTTTGTTCTCTGTCTTTATCATATAGTTCCACCTCTCTAATGGTTAGATATTTTTCCCATAAGTGAGTAATCTTGCCACTAAATTCATGTCTTATTGTAGAGTAGTGAGCAAATATCCTTGTGTTCATCAAAACATGCCTCTTAATTTCACCATTACGTGGGATATTAGGGATCAAATCCTCAATCAACCTATGTATTAATCTTGGGTATAGAAGCCATTTGTCTTTCTTCAGAGCCATGATATTCTCAGTCATGCAATCAAAAATCAGCTTGGCAATGTTGGTCTTTTGGCCTCTTCAAAATATAATCATGGCCTATGCCCAATCCAGGTTTAGCCCATCCAACCCTCCTTTCTTGTGATCTAAATACATGATAAACACATGGGCAATGTATCTCCATTCTTTAGAAAGAAAGTATTCTTGATTTCCCTTCTAGTGCCAAATGGAGGTCCCTTATAACCAATGCTCTTAAGTCCTCCAACACCTCAGACTCAGATAACATTACTTCATCTCCACAGGCATCCTCTAGTATCAGAACCCTCGTAATAATGTCTACAGTAATGTAAATGACATGCTCCAAAACGCTTGCAATGATCCGCTGGGGAGTTGACCTTGTGTCATACTCTACTATATTTAAGAAATCTTTGATATGGAGATCATAAATGGTAGGAGAATAAGAAATAGCCTAAGAAATAGACGAGTTCCTAAGCCATAGAATACAATCTCTAAAGCCTTTAGCTTATGGATTCCCATCATCGAGAAGTGTCATGATATTGTTCCATCATTGAATTTTCAAATTTGCCATTTAATTAAAAAGATAAATAAAATAGGGTTAGAAAAGGATAAGATGACAAATAATAATGATAAAAAATAATAAATAATAAAAATAGAAAAACATTTGCACTTTTAAAATAAAGAAAAACTTGTAGTTTTGGCAGGGCAAAAGTGTAGTTTCATAGATATCAGAGAAACTGAACAAGATTTGAGCGTAATGTTGTTTTGTGAATTCAGACATGCAAAACTGTCAACTTCGCATGAGCAACATGACTGTATAGTTTCGCTGAATTTAGATGAACTTTCGATCAGTTTCACAGAAAGCTCAAATAGTTTCGCTAATTGTATCAATGAAGACTATTGAACCGTCATAATCAACAATCCTTCGATATGTGGTTTAAGTCCAAAGAATCAAATTCGAAATGCCCACCTAAACACTAAATCAACAAATAAACAAAACATACACAACAAATGATCGATTTTAGTCGTGGAGTCAAACTAGGGCTCAAACCAGTCAACAATGACGATATTGCAAAAATGAGGAGATAATATCGCACATCCCATTACATAGCACACAATTTCGCTACGAGCGAAACTGCAGTTTCGCCCGACAAAGGTATTAGGTCAAAAAGTTCTGAAATGAGCGAAAGTACTGGCGAACCTATAGTTTCGCTCTGCGAAACTACCCGCGAAACAATGAAACAATAGTTTCGCTAACAACAAAACTTAACTTTTCATTTTCTTTTTATTTTAGTTACTTAAATTTTGTTTAAACTAAGACAAAAAAGAATTAAAGAAACAAAATCTCCCCACAAGGCCAACACCATTTCACAGAGAAATATAAAAAAGGTAAAATAGAAGGCAAAAATCTAAAACTAATAATAAAATAATAAAAGAGCTTAAAAGGATGTTGAAACACATCAAACTGAAGAGGTTCTCCAAAAAATCATAGATTGGCTTGATTGATGATATAATTTTCATTTTAAACCCATGCTTTCTTCCTCTCAACAAGAAATCTACAGCTTCCATTATCATGTTTTTTATTAATTTGAAGAAAACTGAGATGACTCATTCCCCACTAAAATTGGCAAAGAACTTGTCCTATTCTCATGATATATTGAACAATATGATTAACTCTCCTTGATTTTCTAAATGAGAATACCACTATGATCTTTTCATAAGAGATACAAACCTTATTTTCTTAAAAAACAGATGATGAGAGTTCCAGGTCTATACTCCCGTATTACAAAGGAGATGATCATTTGAACTTACTAATGAGAGCTTCAGGTCTATACTCACGTATAACAAAGGAGATCATCACTCCAGGTCAATGTTCACACATAGCACAAGATATTAGCATGTAATATAGGACATGGAAGGGTTTGGACACTGATATAACTAGCAAGTAGTACTATTAAGTATACATGGAAGGGGAACGGATAATATTCTTTGAAGTTCATCAAAAAAAGTTTATGACGCTCTCAATCCATATTGAATGAGGGCTTGAACTTTGTGTAGGCCAAAATATTAAGGGAATAATCCTAGTCACAAAGTATATTATCCTTTTAGTTTAGCCATAAGATCACTGTCTACTTCATATTCTTGCTGAGCCAATCATGCATATCACAACATAATACTGTTGACCTCCTTTAAAACATTTAGGCAAATTACACTTTATTTCTAAGGGTCCTGGAAGAATGAAAAAGAATTTTTTAGGTTATTCTCCCCCGAAATTCCTATGTATCAGCAAGATAAGGAAATTTCTATTGTATATATTGTGAATCCAAGGATCACAATCAGGAATTATCAGTGTTGATTGAAGTCAAGTCAACTTTTGCGAAATCAACGTTAACTTGGTTTAATTGTTTGTAATTATTTCAATATCAATAATGATTAAAGAATAAGATGATTAAAGTTGAATAAACCTTGAATGAATGAAAGATATTGATTTTGGTGTTTGATAATGTGACGGCTGGTAGGGTTTTGATTTGTGTGATTTGATGTGATGTTGTTGCTTGGATGTTTGTCATCGAAGCTATGTAAGCCGTCGTTTGATTTGAAACCTTGGACCCATATTTATAGACAACAATGTCTCAGTTAAAGAAACACCGAGTCTCTTGGGATTCTTAATTGTTTATGTTAAGGAATCACCGGATCTCTTAGGATTTGCATAACTGCCTTGTTGACTTGTTGACTTGTAACACTTGTATTATTAAATACAAGCGTTTGTACTCCGTGGGACTATGGTCTTCTGTACATGTTAGTTCTTCCGCAAGAGTCTTGTTCTTCCGAAGGTAAACTTGTTCTTCATTCTCAGAGCTCGTTGTTCATCTGCAGAAGTTCTTCGAATGTATTTTACTTATAAGTAACATATCTACGGAAAAACAACATGGTCATCCATAGATGTTTCTTACACTTGGTCAATTTCTAAAATTCACCAGTTATAATGTTTTTACCTGCAAACATACATAAATCAACACACATATATATGGGTTAACCTATACATATAATGCACACATAATAATGAATTATTAACATTCATTACAGATAATAATTCAAGTTCTAAGCCTATAAAAAATGGATTAGATCTATTGATCCTAGACATAACAATACTCCGCCTTAGGCTTAAACACTTGTACTCAGCTCTTCTAAACAGAAAGTTCTTTTAATCTTGCCACCATCTTTTTGTTGAAGTAAGATACTCCATCCTTTTGATCATCATACTTGTATTTGATCTCCATTCTGTATATCTTTTTAAGAGTATCAAAGCTTAATCCCAGAATGTCTTTTTCTGTAGTCAGAGTTTCCACCACACATTGGTTATTGACTATTTCAAGCTCATCTTATTCTAAGATTCTTAGCTCTAATACCACCTGTGAATCCAAGGATCGCAATCAGGAATTATCAGTGTTGATTGAAGTCAATTTAATGTTTGTAGCATCAACGTTAACTTGGCTTAATTGTTTGCATTTATTTCAATATCAATAATGATTGAAGAATAAGATCAACACAATGAATGAAACAAAACTAATAATCAGACAAATATTCAATTCAAACATATTTCATTAAAAAAATGTTAATGATTATAGTTGAATTAACAATGAATGAATGAATGATATTGATTTTGGTGTTTGTTCATGTGATGGCTGCTATGGTTTTGATTTGATGTGATGTTGCTGCTTGGATGTTTGTCATCGAAGCTGTGTAAGCCGTCGATTGATTTGAAAACTAGGATCCATATTTATAGACAATAATGTTTCAGTTAAAGAAACACCGAATCTCTTGGGATTTGGAATTGTTTATGTTAAGAAATCACTAGATCTCTTGAAATTCGCATAACTGCCTTGTTGACTTGTAACACTTGTATTATTAAATACAAGTGTTTGTACTCTACGGGACTATGGTCTTCCGTACATGTTAGCTCTTCCGCAGGAGTCTTGTTCTTCCGAAGATAGACTTGTTCTTCTCAAGGTATCTTGTCTTCCGAAGGTAAGCTTGTTCTTCATCCTCAGAGCTGGTTGTTCATCCGCAGAAGTTCTTCAGATGTATTTCACTTGTAAGAAACATATCTACAGAAAATAAAATGCTCATCCGTAGATGTTTCTTACACTTGGTCAATTTCATAAATTCCCCAACTATAATGTTTTTACGTGCAAACATACATAAATCAACACACATATATATGGGTTAACCTATCCATATAATGCATACATAATAATGAATTACAAATATTAATTCAAGTTCTAAGCCTATACAAAATGGACTAGATCTATTAATCCTATACCTAACATATATATGTATATATATTATGCAAGAAAATGAAGGACTATGGAGAAAAAAAATTTATTAGAAAAAGAAAAAAAAATAAAAATAAAACTATGCCCAATATTTACATGAGACATTTAAGAAAATGAAGTTTCAAAAAGATATTAATCCTAAAATAGAGTTTAGTTCATAAAAACAAGGTTTATCAAAAGTTTTATTGTAAAGATCTGCTTTTTGATTGTTCATGTCAATAGGAATAATATCAATAAAACCTTTCTCTTGAGCAACACAGATGGCATGAATTCTTATCTCAATGTGTTTGGTGCGAGAATTATGAATTTGATTTTTGGCGATTCCAATAGTTTCTTCATTATGACAGAATAATGGGGTTTAAAAGAAGTTGATCCCATAATCAAACATATGGTGTTGTATCCACAACATTTGAGAGCAACAACTAGAAGCAACAATATACTATGCCTCACACGTGAAAAGAGACACTGTTATTTGTTTTTTGCACTGCCATGATATAAGACAATTCCATAGAATTGACTACCATCGGTGACTGATTTTCTATTCATACTACAACCATTAGAATCACTATCAGGATAAGCATGCAAATAAAAATTTCCACCATAAGGATACCATAGACCCAAATGAGAAGAGACTTTTAGATAACGAAAAATTCATTTGACTGCCTTTTAATGAGACTGCATTAGGTTAGCTTGGTATCGATCATAGTATCCCACAACAAAAGGGATGTCCAAATGACTGCATATAAGAAACATTAGGGAACCAATCATTGATCTATAAAGATGAGGATCCATAGTTTTCCTGTTTTCATCGGGAGTAAGACATGTTTGTATAGTTAAATGGGTGAATTCAGAAGAAGCATCATCTATGTTGAATTTCATGAGAATTTTGTTGGACCCTGAAAGGATCATACATGCAAATTCAATTGGTGAGTTGATGGTTGTTCAGCTGGTAATCCCACAAGTCCAAGTACTTATGTGGACGAAGAATTTGCAGAGAAGATTAAGTGTTGGCTAACCGTATTTGTATATGCGGAAGACATTAAACAAATGTTGACAAGTGTTTGTTCTTCCACAATAACAAATGCGGATAGCCTAAAAGACATGCAGGCAAGTTTTGCTCATCCGCATTAGCCAATGCGGATGGCCGGAAAACATATACGCACAAGTATTTGTTCATCCACATTACTCAATGTGGATGACCAACTACAAATGCGGAAGACAAAAGAAGAAATGTTGATAAAGTTCAACTCATCCGCATTTGTCAATGCGGATGAACAAAAGAAATGTTGATGAAGACTTGCACTGGTTTTGATGTCTAGGTCAGGGGTAGTCAATTAGAATAGAAAGGCACCTTGTCAGTGTATAAATAGAATAGAAAACCTCGTACATGAGGTGACTATTGATAGTCAATTAGAATATTTTGTGTCATAAATTCTCAAGGTGTATTACTATTGTTTAGTGCTCAAACCTTAGCATTTGTTGTAATCAATCACCTTCATTAATACAAAAAGCATTTATGAGTATTTCTTGCATTGAATGTTTCTTGATTGTTTGATTCCACCATACAATCATTAACTTGATCATCATATTCGATCCTAGTGAGAATATTAATCTCACAACCCAGTCAATTGGTATCAAAGCTAAGGATTTCGGTTCTTTTTCAGATCTACCGAAGATCCGAACAAAACTCGATTGATATGGTGATTGAGTTGCTAATAGAGTGTTCTACCACCTCTACTTAGTAAACTGCAACAAAATTTTCAACAGTTACTATTCATACGTTCTCACCTTCAAGAACAAAGTAGTCGTCTTCATATTCAAAGCTGTGAATAGTTAATATAACAAAAACTTGTAATAGAAACTCAGAAACATCAGCAGATCTGATTCATTGAGACTGTTTTGGACTATATGGACTAGTAGGATTAATTGAACTTAAAATTTATCTAATCATCATTTAAACAAGTTAAAAGCACCTTGTTAAAATGGATTCAAGTAATTTTTTAAAACTCGGTCATACTCCAAAACCTCCCATGCTTAAACACAAATCTGAGTTTAAGCAATGGAAAATCAGATTCATGAATTACATCATATGTGTAGATCCAGACTATTGGATCTCAACACATTCCTGTTACATTGTTTGCTAATCAAGCTACCATCTACAAAACCTCATGAATACCTATTAAGGATCTGACTCTTGATGATGATGACTGCAAGAAGATTAAGGTTGATCTCAAAGCTTACTCCATGCTCACTCAAGCATTGAAAATAAATGTGCTGAAAAGACATAAAAAGTATGGTATTGCTAAAGTGGTATGGGATGCACTACTAATTATGTGTGAAGGAAGCAGTAAAGTTGCTGAAATTAACAAGGATAAGCTTGTTAATCAGTATGAAACCTTTTATCACTCCAAAGAGGAGTCCATCTCTAAACAGCTGCATAGATTTATGCATCTGGTAAATGACTTAGCGATCATGGGAGTAACTTATAAAGTCAAAGAGTTAAACAAGAAGATGCTTCACAGTCTTCCAAAGAACTTGAAACTATATGTGATAATGCTTTAAAACACTCTTGATCTTGAGAGTACCACCCTGGATATAATGATTGCCAAGATAGAAGCACTGGAGCTTGATGAAAGAAGTAGAAACCTAGGTGGACCCAAAGTTATTGAAGCATATAAGTGTCCTTTAGACACACACTCTGTGGAAAATGCATTCATTAATAAGGAGGATAATTTTCTTTCCTCACGAGATCAATTGAATACTACAACATTAATTGCAACTACACCCACCAACAAGCCATCAATATCATCTAAACCATCAGGATTCTCAGCAACTCTTTCAAATACTCCTGATGATACAAGATTATGAGAACAAAAGGCAATTTACAATGCCTTTGTTGCTAGATTTGAAGCTTATTTGAGACGCAAACTCACCTCTGCACATCTAATCAAGGAAGAATTGGAAGAAATGAATCCAGATGATGTAGAAGAAATGGATTTGCAGTGGCAAATGGCTATGATTGTAATGAGAGCCAAGAAGTTTTTCAGAATAGGAAGAAAGCTTAGCCTTAATGAAAACACCAAACTTGGGTATGAAAATCCAAGGTGAAGTGCTTTAACTATGGCATGACCGGCCAGTTCTCTAGAGAATGTAATGCTCCCAGAAGAAACAACAACTTTCAAAGGAATTCTTAGAGCCAATCATTTTCACAACCAAACTCAAATTTTCACTCCAACAATCACCAACAGTAGTATCATCATCAACAACAACAATAAACATATCAGACTCAGCCTCAACTGACCAATCAAGCTCATGGAAGCAGTTAGTCATCCGCAAATGCTCTTGTTATTAAGCAAGATGGAGTATATCACTAGAGCCTGTATGCAGAGGAAGTAAAGCCTCAATTCCAAAATCATGCACTCATGGCTCACGTCAATGATGGTCCATCTCCCATGCCATCTGAGGTAAAATATAACCTTTGTAGTGATAAAATGCATTATTGAACTGCAAGGTTATCAAGAGCATAAACATAAGTTCGTTGACAAAATAAAAGAAGAAAAGGTCAAGTCAGAGATGCTTAAGTCAGAAATAAAAGGCTTTGAATTCAAAATTAATTCTCTCATCTCTGACATTGAAGTATTTCATGGGGAATGGTACACTCTTGCAGCTGAGAATGAGCAACTAATTGAAAAGTTAGCTAAATCAAAAGCTGAACAAACTCTAAGGCCCCCATCCCGGGCACCTCATAGTTTGTCAGTCATTGCACTTAAAACATTATAAAACATACATTTATTTTGCAGCGGAATTTAAAACTTTTATTAATAACTAAAAACATGTCATTTCATTCATTTATAACATTTGTATTCATCTCAAGTTACAAGATATGTCAAAATACGGATGCCAGCCTCAAAATGCTCCCAGTAGCTTATGCATCCATGCCTGCAAATCCTCAGCATCAACAAATACCTGCCAACTATCATGAATACAAAAATTCAGCGACACTGAGTGAGTTCTAGTTTTAATAAAATACTTTACTTTGTTAAAACGGTCCTTTAATTTATTTCAAAAGTATACTATACTTTACAATCATTCGTGATCATACATCATATGTACAAACAAATAATATCATTATTATCTTCGTCATTACATTCGTTAACTTCGTTCATTCAACGTATTACATTATCGTTCACTTCTCTTTCTAGATCCGGTCAGACTTTACCCTTTTCGTGTCACTCAGCCACGATTATTGAGGTCGAATGACAAGGATCCTGTTCAGTACGTTATTACGATAATTCATTAACGTTCATTTCATACTTTAACTTTTGTTCATTACTCTTTATTACTCGAATCTTGTCTCACGCAATATCCCCGACTCATGCTCGAAAGCTGATGTTGAGCCGGGGCCTCCTCACAAACCCCCGACTCATGTCCGAAGACTGACACAGCACCGGGATACGCGACAAAGATCCCAATCGAGTCAATCACAGGGATTGAACTCTATCCGAGTCTGTTGCAACACAAAGTCGCTCACCTCGTTATCTCGTCTCATGCAATACTTCCAACTCATGTTCGAAGACTGATACTGTGTCGGGGCCTGCTCACAAACCCCCAACTCATGTCCGAAGACTGACACAGTACTGGAGTACGCGACATGGATCTCATCATCCGTCACTTCTTTCATATGCAATACCCCGACTTATGTCCGAAGACTGATACGGTGCCAGGATCTGACAAACAAACCCCCAACTCATGTCCAAAGACTAACACAGTACCGGGGTACGCGATGTGCATCCTGTCTCATGCAATACTCGCGACTCATGTCCAAAGACTGATACTGTGCCGGGGCCTGCTCACAAACCCTCGACTCATGTCCGAAGACTGACACAATACGCGACAATGACCTCTTTCGAGTCTGTTGCGACACAGAGTCACTCACCTCATACATATGCTTGCAAGCCTTTCATTCGTTCATTCATTCGTTTATTCATGCATGCATTCTATTATTATGTTCCTCTTTTCATTATCTTCCACTTTACGTTACATAATACTTTCATTACATTCATTAACGTTCAACGCAAAGCCAAGGGAAGACATACATACATAATGATAAACATACACCAATACAGGAACATCATACATGCATAACACACACCAAACATAAGCCATCACATCATAACTAGGCCTATCTCCCCATTTTACCCCTTAAAACTACTTAGAAAACCTCAGGTCCAAATTGGGCGCATGGGACCTATTTGGGCGCTTTTGCCCTGTTTAGGCGCTTTGCCACTATTAGGCGCATCAACACTTAGCCGTTTCACTCACTTTGGGCGCATGGCACTATTTAGGCGCATGGCCAACACTTAGGGGCATGGGCCAACATGCTGGGTGCATGGGCCATTGTTTAGGCGCCACTGTTTAGGCGCATGACCCACTCTTGGGCGCATGGTCAAGACTTACGCGTTTGACCACTCATGTTGGGCGCATGGGCCACTGTTTGGGCGCATGAACCACTATTCATATTCATCAAAACATTCTGAAATATTTTCTATGTTATCATATTCACCCGATTACCACTCTAATCATACCCAAATACAGATCTAACATACTAAGGTCATCTAAGCATGCTAAACATCATCGCTAACGAATAATCAACACTATAGCATGCATACATACATACATCATTCGGACATAAGGCTGTAGACTTACGGTTAATTTCAAAATGTTTACTTTGTATGCATAATAGCCCCAAATCAGTTGAAAATCAGTAAAAGAGGGGTTCTAGAAAGTCACCTTGAAGCAGGTCTTTGTGCTAGTCACTTCTACTAGCAGATTAAACTCCAAGTTCTTGAGAACAAATCTAAATCATCAAGAATCTCGGTCAAGAGGTTGTGAATTTGGTTTAAACTGAACAAACATCAAGAAGACTTACCTTTTACAGCTTCTTCTTCCTCTTTCTCTCTCTAGAACTGGGCTCTCTCTCTCTTCTTCTTCTTTTCAGCCTCTTGAAGAAGGTTAAGAAGAAAGAATGGGCAACCAGGCCCCTTTAAAACCTTAAAGTAAAAAGGTTTTGTACTTTGTACACTTTTTTCCTTCCACTTTTGCACAATTTCTATTCTTTCTATTTACTTTTCTTTTCCTTTTGTTTAAATAGAAATTCGGGGTGTTACAAGTCAACCCCTCTTAAAAAGGTTTCGTCCCCAAAACTTGTCGCTTCTCGAACAGTTACGGGTAACACTGTCTCACCTCTTCTTTGATCTTGCACTTAAACTCTACACTTTAGTATTAGCTTTACTCGATTCCAAACCAAGCACTCCACTTTCCTGGTCGAATCCTTCATCATAATTCATTGTCGTAGGTCGACACCAAACTCTGGTTGTGCATGGTTGATCAATCCATCTCCTTGAAACACTTGGGGTTTGAGTCATAGACTACTGATCAACTCACCCAGAGATGCATGTCTACCTACCTATGTCTGTCTTGAACAGTCTAGCAGGAATAAGCACTCTCTCTCAATTCTATCGCGCAATCCTCTTGGGCATTAGGTAACCTGGTAGACCTTCCTACCCCTAACGTGCAACATCATAGAAGATAGCAGCAACAAACTACTACTAGCACCATAATTGAAGTATAGATGCAAAAATCTAAGTTTGCAAGAACGTACCTGACGTTACCTCAGAGTCTGACCTAGCCTCCTCCCGATCATAGCAAAGGCTCTCGCCTTCACCCTCAATTCTCCTTCCTCGTACCGGAGCTTCCTGACCTCGACTTCTTGCAGTCTCTGCTTATGTGTCCTATCTTTCCACAGTCGTAGCATTTTGCCATCTGACAGTCCCTCGTTCTGTGGCCCTCATTTCCACACTGAAAACAAACATTCAGTTCCCACTTGCACTCCCCCTCATGGCCTCTACCACACTTGTTGCACACTTCTCCTTTTCTTTCTATCCTCTTCCGATCATTATCCCTTGACGTCGTACCTTCATACGCAAATCCACCATCATTGTCTCGCCTTCTTTTCCCATTCTTAACATAGGCTCGCTCCTCCCCTTTGCCTGTCATCGCCATCGCCCCTCGCTCGTCGTACAATCTTCCTGCCAGGTCAACTACCAACCTAAACGTGCTCGGTCGGGCAGCGATCATGTGCCTACGGATGTCTGCCGGCAAGCCCTGAATATACCTCTTGATCTTTCATGAAAGAGGTGTCACCTGATCTGGCACCAGACGTGCCATCTCGTTGAACTTCATGGTGTATTGTTGATGTGTCAGGGTTCCCGCCTCCAGTTGCAGGAACTCCCTCTCAACCTTGTCCATCTCTCGGTGAGGACATAACTCCTCAATAACCAACTTCTTCAGCTCCGACCATCTCATTCTCCCAATAGCTCTACTACCGTTGGCTTGGACTATATTGTCTCACTAGCATAGAGCCGAGTCCACGAAAGAATGGACAGCAAACTTTACTTTTTGATCCTCCCGGCACTCGCTAATATTCAATACCGCTTCCATTTCTCTCACCCATTGGTGAGCAGTAGCAGTAGTGTCGTTTCCATCAAAAGTAGGGGGCTTGCACCTTTGAAACGCCCCATAGTTATAGGCTCGTGCCGCCTCTGGCGCATGGTCTTCCTCTTCTTCCTCTTCAACATCGAAGAATTCCGTTTCAGTCTCGGGTCATCTTCTTTCGCCCGAAGGTCTACCCCTTTCCTGTCTCTCCCCATCTCTAACAACTTTTATAACTTCAGTCACCACAAACGGTAGGATCATCTGCATGACCTGATGCACTTCCTCCCTCACTGCCTCTCTCATCGACGCCCTCTGATTGGCATTCTTATCACCGCCCTCCTGTTGAGGGGTCTCGGGTTCTTCAGGGACTACTCTTTCAGCCCTAGACCTTTCTCCAGTGACCCGTGGTTCAGCACCACGTCCACCACCGCCTCCACCTCGTGAAGCTTTCGAATATCTACCGCCAACAATCTTCTAACACACTATTAGATTCAAACACTAACGCGGTCATTCAAGGTAATAACTCAGTTTATGTCAAGTATAGTTAGTCCTCAATTATAGTGGCCAGTTGTGATTAGCCACTTACTTTACTCATCATACCCCAAGCATCTCCTATCTTGACTACATCAGTATCTAAATCTACACAGTAGCACACAAGCCACATAACATGTGCACATAATGCCGGTTAACGTTAACTTACATAAAACCATTACCTGCACGCACGTAGCTACTAGGACTGGCATCCCTTTTCCGTTTAGTCCCATTATCATTTTAAGATTAGTTTTTCAAAATATTTATCCAATTCACTTAAACTTTTGCTCTCATACCAACTTGTAAGGCCCCGATCCCGGGCACCTCACAGTTGGTCAGTCATTGCACTTGAAACATTATAAAACGTACATTTATTTTGCAGCGGAATTTAAAACTTTCATTAATAACTAAAAACATGTCATTTCATTCATTTATAACATGTGTATTCATCTCAAGTTACAAGACATGTCAAAATACAGATGACATCCTCAAAATGCTCCCAGTAGCTTATGCATCCATGCCTGCAACTCCTCAGCATCAACAAATACCTGCCAACTATCATGCATACAAAACGTCAGCGACACTGAGTGAGTTCTAGTTTTAATAAAATACTTTACTTTGTTAAAACCGTCCTTTACTTTATTTGAAAAGTATACTATACTTTACAATCATTCGTGATCATAGATCATACGTACAAACAGATAATATCATTATTATCTTCGTCATTACGTTCGTTAACTTCGTTCATTCAACGTATTACATTATCGTTCACTTCTCTTTCTAGATCCGGTCAGACTTTAACCTCTTCGTAGCACTCAGCCACAATTACTGAGGTAGAATGACAAGGATCCTGTTCAGTACGTTATTACGATAATTCATTAACGTTCATTTCATACTTTAACTTTCGTTCATTACTCTTTATTACTCGAATCTTGTCTCATGCAATATCCCCAACTCATGCTCGAAAGTTGATGATGTGCCGGGGCCTGCTCACAAACCCTCGACTCATGTCCGAAGACTGACACAACACCAGGATACGCGACAAAGATCAGAATCGAGTCAATCACAGGGATTGAACTCTATCCGAGTCTGTTGCAACACAAAGTGTCTCGCATCATTATCTCATCTCATGCAATACTCCCGACTCATGTCCGAAAACTGATACTGTGTCGGGGCCTGCTCACAAACCCCCGACTCATGTCCAAAGACTGACACAGTACCGGAGTACACGACACGGATCTCATCATCCATCACTTTTATTATATGCAATACCCCAACTCATGTCCGAAGACTGATACTGTGTTGGGATCCGACAAACAAGCCCTCAATTCATGTCTGAAGACTGACAAAGTACCGCGGTACGCGATCCGCATCCTATCTCATGCAATACTCCCGATTCATGTCCGAAGAGTGATACTGTGCTGGGGCCTGCTCATAAACTCCCGACTCATTTCCGAAGACTGACACAAAACCGGAGTACGCGACAAGGACCTTTTTCGAGTCTGTTGCGACACAGAGGCGCTCACCTCATACATATGCTTGCAAGCCTTTCATTCGTTCATTCATTCGTTTATTCATGCATGCATTCTATTATTATGTTCCTCTTTTCATCATCTTCCGCTTTACGTTACATAATATTTTCATTACATTCATTAACATTCAACGCAAAGCCAAAGAAAGACATACATACATAATCATAAACATACACCAATACAGGCACATCATACATGCATAACACACATCAAACATAAGCCATCACATCATAACCAGGCCTATCTTCACATTTTACCCCTTAAGACCACTTAGAAAACCTTAGGTCCAAATTGGGCGCATGGGACCTTCAAGGCGCATGAGCATAAAAATTCTAAGTGTAAAACAGTCTGGGCGCATGGGCACTATTTGGGCGCTTTTGCCGTGTTCAGGCGCTTTGCCACTATGCACGCGCATGGCACCTGTTTAAGCGCATCAACACTTAGCCGTTTCACTCACTATGGGTGCATGGCACTATTTAGGTGCATGGCCAACACTTAGGGGCATGGGCCAACATGCTGGGTGCATGGGCCACTGTTTAGGCGCATGACCCACTCTTGGGCACATGGTTAACACTTAGGCGTCTGAGCACTCATGCTGGGCGCATGGGCCACTGTTTAGGTGCATGAACAACTGTTCATGTTCATCAAAACATTCTGAAATATTTTCTATGTTATCATATTCGCCCGATTACCACTCTAATCATACCCAAACATAGATCTAACATACTAAGGCCATCTAAGCATGCTAAACATCATCACTAACCCAAAATCAACACTATAACATGGATACATACATACATCATTCGGACATAAGGCTGTAGACTCACGGTTTATTTCAAAATGTTTACTTAGTATGCATAATAGCCCCAAATCAGTTGAAAATCAATAAAAGAGGGGTTCTAGAAACTCACCTTGAAGCAGGTCTTCGTGCTAGTCACTTCTACTAGAAAATTAAACTCCAAGTTCTTGAGTACAACTCCAAATCATCAAGAATCTCAATCAAGAAGTTGTGAATTTGGTTTAAACCGAACAAACATCAAGAAGACTTACCTTTTACAGCTTCTTCTTCCTCTTTCTCTCTCTAGAACCGGGCTCTCTCTCTCTTCTTCTTCTTTTCAACCGCTTGAAGAAGGTGAAGAAGAAAGAATGGGCAACCATGCCCCTTTAAAACCTTAAAGTAAAATGGTTTTGTAACTTGTACACTTTTTCCCCTCCACTTGTGCATAATTTCTATTCTTTCTATTTACTTTTCTTTTCCTTTCGTTTAAATAGAAATACGGGGTGTTATACAAACACTTACTAAAGTGAAACTAGAAAAGTTTCAACTGTCTTCAGTCAAGCTACAATAGATGTTTGATTCTCAAAAGGATCCCAAGGATATCTTTGGGATTGGGTATAACTCTTGTCCTCCACCATACAATTACAACTGCACTATCATGCTTGAATCTGTTACACTCAAAGAGCAAATTGAACCTAACACTATTGAACCAAAAACAATAGTAAAACAAGTAAAAAAATCCTCAAAAACAAACCAAATGTTTATATTGAAACAAAAAAGGATAAAATCAAATTAGGTCACCCAATTAAAATAAAGGAGTGTTCAGACAAGACAGTGAGTGTCGTCAAACCAACAAGCCATTGTCCCTTTTGTGAAATTTGTACCTACTATTTCAAAAGGAAAGAAAAATTTGTGAAGTTAGTGAAATCTTGTGTTGAAAGCAGTTCTGATAATGAGAATAAATCTTCAGAAAATTCAAGCAAATCAAACAAGGTTTCACTACAAAAAAACACAAAAGGTCACTAATTTCAATAACTAAAAGTTAGTTAGACCCCCAATCTTCAAAATTAAGACAAGGAGACGGTTTTAACATATGCAACAAGGATCACATTGATCAGTTTGAGAAAGAAGTAAAGAAAGGGTCGAGGAGACAAAAACAGCCCAGAACAGTTAAAAAAAGTAGTGTTGTGAAGCAAACTACTAAAAAGGATAATTTGATTCCTCTCTCCTAATCAAAAGAATGTGACTTTGTTGAAAATAGAAAAATCGACTAAGTCTGCTAAAGCAAAATTAGATTCAAGAAACAAACGTACGTATTGTGACATATGTGACATGTTTAATCACAAAAAATAAGAGTGCTTTTTCAATCAATACTGCTCTATGTGTGACACAAACAACCATTCCACTAAAAAATACTATTTTTATAAATACTGTTCAGTTTGTGATATAAACAATCACAATACATTTGATAGTTACTACAATGAGAAGGGATTGAGAATTGCTCAAAAAAAAACCCATCTCAACAACATCATCTGTGAAACAATGACAGGAGTAACACAAATGAATTATGGAAGAATCAAAGAAACAAACATCACATCATTAAGCAAAAGTTTAATCTTCCCAAACCTAAAATGATGATTGATAGTCAAAAACATGTTAAATTTCTTCCAAAGAATTGAGACTGATTGAAGCAGCTAGAACTCCTTAACAAAATATGGTAGCTGAAAGGAGAGATAGAACACTGATTGAAGCAGCAAGAACAATGCTAGCCCATGCTAAACTGACTATCACCTTTTTGGCAGAGGCAGTTAACACATTGTGCTTTGTGCAAAATCGAACTCTGGTCGTTAAAGAAAGTAACATGACTCCATATGAACTATTTTTTCACAGAAAACCATTTATTGGATTTTTTAAGTCATTTGGTTGGCAGGTCTTAATATTAAACACCCGAGACTATTTGGGAAAATTTTCATCTAAGTCTAATGAAGGATTCTTTGAAGGTTATTCTTCTGTTTCAAAGGCTTAGAGAGTGTTTAATCCTAGATTAAACATTATTGATGACTTATTTCACTTATCTAATGCAGGAAATCTACATTCAGCTGAACCTTCTTCAAGTGTAGAAAGAAGAGATGACTTTCCATTGATTCTCCTACATCTACTGAGCAAATGAATGAAGATGTTCCACTCCAAGCTGATCCTGTCAGACAACCATCTCAAAATCAAAGTGATTCAACTAAAGCTAGTCCTAGCTTGTTACCATCACATTCAAAAGATCTATCAACTAAGATCAGAAATCAAAAGCAAGCTACTCCTCCAGTTGAAATGAAAAGAACATCAAATGATGGAAGCAATCACAGTGTTGATGATGCTGAAGCAGTCACTGAAAAAGAGTCTGATTATTTTCATAACACCCCAACAGTACAAGATGAAGGTGCCTCTTACCATAATGATCTGAATGTCTCTAGTATTGATGTAACCATTGTTGGTGACTCAATTCCAACCACCAGAATACACAAGAATCATCCAGTAGAAAGCATTATCGGTGAAGTTAATGAAAGGGTGACAAGAAGCAAGTCAAGTATTGGAAACATCTGTTTGTTCTCATGCTTTCTTTGTCAAACAATACCAAAAAACGTCAATGTGGCTCTTCAAGATAATAGCCGGATTGAAGCAATACAGGAAGAATTGCTGCAATTCAAAAAGCAAGAAGTTTGGCAACTGGTAGATCTTCCAGAATGACAATACCCTATCGACACCAGATGGCTGTACCGAAAAAACTCATTATAGAGGGGTTGTCATCAGAAATAAAGAAAGACTAGTGGCATAGGGTTACACACAAAAAGAAGGAATTGATTATGATGAAGTGTTAGCTCCTGTTTCCAGATAATAAGCAATAAAGAATCTTTCTTGCATATTTTGCATCCATTAAATTTACTGTTTATCAAATGGATGTGAAGTGTGCTTTCTTGTATGGAAAGATTGTTGAAGATGTCTATGTGAGTCAACCACCTGGCTTTGAAGATCCTGATTTCCCTCACAGGGTGTACAAGCTTGACAAAGCACTATATAGTCTTCATCAAGCTCCAAGAAAGTAGTATGAGACTCTATCATCTTTCATTTTTGAGCATGGATATGAAAGAGGAAATATTGATCAGACTCTCTTTAGAAAGAAAAGAGGAAGAGACATGTTGCTAGTCCAGATTTATATGGATGACATCATTTTTGGCTCAACAAACAAGCAATTATGTAAAGACTTTGAAGACCTCATGCATTCAAAATCTCATTTGAGTGCAATGGGGGAACTCACATTTTTTAGGGGTGCAAGCCCAGCTAACACTAGATGGAAGTTTCATCAATCAATCAAAATATGTAGAAACAATGTTGAAGAAATTCCACTTTGCTGACTGTTAGTCTATCAGAATACCTATGGAAACCAAAGTGAAGATAGGACCTGATCTAGAGGGAAAATAAGTGGATCGGACTCACTATCAATCTATGATAGGTTCACTTAAGTATCTAACAGCCGGTAGGCCTGACGTTATGTTTGATGTTTGTGTGTGTGCTAGATATTAAGCTGATCCTAAGGAATCTCATGTGAATGCTATCAAGAGGATATTCAGTTATCTTAAAGACAAACTAGCTCTTGGTTTATGATATCCAAAGGAAGGAGACTTCAATCTCTACGCCTTCACTAACAGTGATTATGGAGGATGCAACATCAATAGGAAGTCCACTTCTGGCGGTTGTCAATTTCTTGGTCCCAGCCTGATCTTCTGGTAGTGCAAGAAGCAGACAAACATATCTATCTCAATAGCAGAAGCTGAGTATATTGCAGCATCAGCTTGTTGCTCTCAAGTTCTCTGGATTCAAACCCAGATGCTTGATTATAGTTTTAACATCTTGCATACACCAATTCACATTGACAACACTGCAGCCTTTTTCATTACAAATAATCTAGTTCAACACTCAAAAACAAAACACATTGAAATTAGATATCATTTTTGAGAGACTATGCGGAAAAGGGGTTAATCAAATTGATTCAAGTACCCACTAAAATCAATTGGCTGATTTATTCACCAAGGCATTTGAACCTAGTAGGTTTGAATTCCTAGTTCAATCAATTTCCATGATTAACCTTGAGCAAAACCAACCAAAACATCAAGAACAATTTAAAAACATTGGAAAATCACAAAAAGAAGTCAATTTTAATTAAAAAAAAGAATATTTAGGAAATGATATAATTACAATCATTATATCATTCACTTTGCTTAATTTTAATTTTGAAAGACTGTCATGACTTACCAGATATGTTGGTAGGCCCAACTTGGAAGAGAAGCTACATGCTGTGATGAATTAAAGTGTTATTCAATGGTGAAACTCTCATCTTATAGTACTGGTACGTATTAGCTTATCTAAGTGTATGTATGTGTAGTAACCTAAACACACCATCGAATGATACTTTATGAATCTCTTTCACCTACATTAAGATTCATCTCTATTTTGCTAAACAAAGACCTCATGAAACAAGCACATAGTAGGGATGTATTGATCCAAAAGATTCCCAATGAGGAACACTTCCAAATTGGATGAATCAACAAAAAACAATACATTCCATGTGAATGAACAAAAGAATCCAATCACGTATCACCTTCCAAACTGAAGTGAAAAGAATCCCGATGTGGATCATCAGGAAAAGGATCAAAGTAAAAGAATCCCAATGAGGATCAGCGAAAATGAGACCTCATTACTTAAGTAACCTAGTAAAGAAAGTTGTGAAAAAGTTCTATCATGCATTACATAAGGATGGTTAATCATTCCATGATTTTGTGTGTTAGGTACATGTTGAATAATCAAATCAACCTAAACATGATAAATATCACATGTATTAAAATATCAACCTAGTATGAGTTTAAGACGACAAACATACCTTCAATCAACAAGTTCATAAACATGTCCATTTTATCACAAAGGATGCACATGTGTAATGTAAGATTGATATGATCCTAACAAAAGGTAAACTTCTCTTCATTCTTAAAACTCAAAAACAAAAAAAAATAATTAAATTACTTAGAAATATTTCATAATCAAAAGTTTTAAATCTTTAAAGTTTCTATCTAGATGTGGATATAAACTTTTGGGGGAGTAATTTAAAATTTGACCAGTTTGTATAGATATTTACTATCTTAAATTACTTTCTTAAAACTTCAAAATAAATATAAAAGAGAATGTCTGTTTTGGTGCAGAAGTTATACCATAGTATCTCAGCTTATTCAGATTCTTGGAAACATAAGAAGTCCAAGATCAGTCAAATAATTGGAAACTTGTATAACTTCTGACATACAAGTCAATCCAAGCAAGAATTGATAACCCCAACAATAGTCAACAACTTCATAAAATAATTCAATCAAAGACAGTTCTTCATAACAAGAAAAACCAAAACAGAAACATTAAGTTTTGATTAAGTTCAAATGTTAATGTGGGTAAGTGCATTGGTTAATGCGGGTGAAGGTAACCCATGCATATAACCAATGCGGGTAAATGTTTATGTCAAAGTGAAACTAATGCGGACAAAGTGTTTACTCTACCGCATTGGTGACTAACAAGTATACAAGAAAAGTTTGAAGTGTTAAAAACCTATGCAGACAAAAGTGTTCTACCGCATTTTATTAATGCGAATGATATTTTCATTCCAGCATTTGTTTTTACTCATCCGCACTTGTGATTATATTTTCAACACTTTACATGTACTTTCAAAAATGAATAAACAAGTTCTTAATCTCTTTTGTCACCATTGATGATGATTAAGAAATACGGATAAATTAGTTGTTCAATAGTACACAAATACGGATGACCAAATTCTTATGTTTTCTACTTCCGCATTTGCAACAGTAAACAAATACTAATGTCTAAAACCTTTACGCATTTGCTACAATGTGAATAAAAATCTGACTGCATTTTTTTTGAAACTTGTAAAAAGTTGTAAAATCTATTATTTGACTATTTAAAGCAATTTCATAAAGTCATTTAGTACTTTTCAAATTTGAGAGACTTCAAAGAGCGACGAGTGAAACACACTGTTCTTCTTCATCAATCATCATCCCCATTAACAATCTGAGTTCTTAGATTTATTTAATCTAATCTATCCTAATCTTCGATTCTACACAACATTAGTATCATGCCAAAGGTGAAAGTCTTCAAATTTTGTAACCTAAAATGTCGGACATTTGGACAGATAATGAACTTAGAACCCTAGGTCAATAAAGAAAACTCAAAATCAGACTTGATTTAAGAAAAGATGATTATTTTCAACTTCAATGAACATGCAAACTAAGAAGAATAATAATCGACAAGGAAACTTCCAAGTCATGTTCATCGTTTGAACAGAGCATAACAAAAGTTGAAAATGGTGAAATAAAATCTTGAAATAAAAGTTGATTAGAGGTTAACAATATCAAAAAATCATCTCTTCAAACAAGAAAAACAAAATAACATTGATAATTATTGATAACATCAAGCTTTGAAGTGAGACTTATTGAACAGTACCTTAAAACATTCATCTTTGACCATCAAAAGTCAAACTGATGAAACTTGCATAATTTATGAATTATATGCTGATAAATATTTTCATCAATCGAACTCATATGCCTCTAATGCATGGTACATGAATAATCTTACCTGGAGCAAGCTCCACAATATCAGTGGTTATCTTGACCCTAATGTACTTGAGGCTGAAGGTCTTAGTAATATGATCAAATTCATTTCTACTACAAGAGTGGCTCATGCTATCACAGTTAGACCTGTCATTTATGAGAGAGTCATAAGGTCTTTCTGGAGTACTGCTATAGTGACAGATGTAGTTGGTGAGAAGACTCTGTTAGGAAGAATCAATGATGAGCATTCTCTAACCATCACTTAACAAATTATGAGACAGTGTCTATAGTTTTGTGATGATGCAAACACACCTCTTGAGCTTGAAGATGATGAAATCACTACCTTCTTTGCCAACATTGATTATGAAGGAGGATATGAAGGCAAGTTGATGGTGAAGGGACAAGTTCACTTACAATGGAGGTTCCTGATTCACCTCTATCAACATTTTTTGTCAACGAGAAAGATAGGATGGAATGATATTACTGTGATCACATCATCAGCTATATGTGCTTTATGCACCAATAGGCGATTTAACATGTCTGCCTATGTGTTCAATATTCTAGTCTCTAACATTCAGGATAGAAGAAGACACATGTTCCTGATGTATCCAAGGTTCCTATAATGTCTCATCAATGAAGCATTTCTGACATTCTACCTGAAGGACCTGTTTTGGATAACCGTCATTATGATGCCAAGTCCTACAAGTACATCAAAAGGAGAGATCCAATGAACTTCTATAGTGGAACCCATTCTCCTCGGTTACCCTGGATGCTTCAATAGATCAATCCTGAAGAACAAGTTGAAGAACATGAGGCTCCTGCTGATGAACCAATTCCAGAAGAACAACCAGTTGCTCATGATGAGCAAACTGCTGATGAGAATGTTGTAGAAAAAGATGAAATTCAAAGGTCAGTGTCACCCCAAGTGGATGTAGGGGGTGATATTCACATTGGACCTTATGTTCATAATGTTGATATGGCATCACCATTTGTACCCTAACCAATACCATCTCCCTACACCATTACCATCACCTCACAGATCACCAATTCCTTAACCTCATAGATCACCAATCCTATCACCTCAAGCACAACCTATCATTTCTCCACATATATCTCCAATCCATCGTTCACCCATATTACCTGCTCAACTATCTCACGTTACTACCGAGCCTATTGAGTTTGGTGATTCAACTAGCTCTTTAGAGAAATCCAAATCATCATATGATAAGGAGGATCATCCAAGCCAAATACCTGTAAAGAAAGTTACTTTTGAGGCTGCTCATTTAGAAAGTTATGCAAAATCAAGAGTCAACAAACCTGATGAGAAGGATGAGTTAATTTTAGAACGAATGCAAAAGGTAGCCAAGATGGAAAGACTACTCAATAGAAGATCTAGTATTATTCAAGATAGACTTCGGGATCTGGATGAGAAGGAGAATGATTTGAAAGAGATGAAAGAGAAATATGAGGCTAGAAAAAAAAAAGATAAAGAAAAAGAGATTGGAAAGTTAAAGGTTGCTCTTCAACAATCCAGAAATGAAATAAGTGGTCATGTGGACACTTTAGCTATTTAGACAATTGATATGGAAGAACAAGAATGATTGATTGAAGAACAAGCTGACATCATTATTGACTTGGAGAACCAGATTGAAAGTTTAAAAAAGAGTGTATCTGAGCTGGAACTGCTTGTTGAAATTAAAAGAGAAGCTGAAGCAGAGTTGAGAAAAGATGATGTAATTAAGACAAGAGAGGAGAATAAGAAAGGGTGTCAGTGATAAAGAAGCTACTTTTGAGAGCTCATCAGGAGATAGTAGTGATGACTCTCCTCTTGCTAAAAGGATGAGATTCTCCGAGACTGAGAAAGGAGAATATACAAGTGAAACAAAGCATGATGAGTCTAGCTTGGAAATGGTCATGTATTCAGAGAAAACAACTGATATTCACACTGAAGAGGCAGAATTCAGTGATATGATTAAAGCTCTTGATAGCTTCACAACTGAAGAATTTATCATTGATGATGACTTTTGGGACTTCATAGTTGAGTAGAGGACTATTGCTGAACCTATAATTGTTATTCCTCAATCTCCAGTTCCACTTGAGAAGGAATTAAGCATGCAACTAGTGCATGTTGTATCACTAAACTAAAGAACAAAAAGAGTTTATTAAAAGACTATGTGAAGAGCAACAAGAGAAAGAAGAATCAACTACTGCCATTCATGAACCAGAATAATCAAAGGCTAAAAAAATGCCTCAAGAAGCTAAACAGACGCAAACCTCCTCTGTTCTATCAATGCAAACATATACCAGGAAGAGGATGTACTTGTTAGAGAAGGCTAAGTGAAAAAGGCCAATAGTAGAGGAAGAACCAAGTAAGAAAAAGTAAAAAGGATGATCCTAGAAGCCTCGCAGCTATTGCTGAATTTTTAGAAGAGCATGAAGAGACTAAAGCTCAAATGAAAGAGAAGGCTGGCTTTGTAGACCTTGAAGAAGGAGAAATTGAGGCTAGGTATGTGGTTGATGAACCAATAGTTGTTGATAGCCATATGCAGGAGGAATAATCAGTATAAGACATTGTTGAAAAGGCACAAACTAATGATCTGATGGTGAAAGCCATGTTCTTAATCAATCATGTATATGACCCAAATGAAGTGTTTGGCATGACTTATGAAGGAATGAAGGCATAAGAAGAAAAACTAAACAAGCTGTTGGACCCCACTTATGAGACTGAGTATGAGAACACTCTTTCTCCCAAAGCTTTAGTGCACAAATTATCCTCCATGCAAAAGCAGACATCCACTCCTCACTCATTATATCCTCATCCTACAACATGTATCATAGGGAAATGAAGGATTTTCTCTCTGGTCAAGGGTTCACAAAGAGCAAGCTTGGAAACATGAAGACCAATTCCCTAAGGGCTGTCATCCTTAGGTTGAATAATGAGAAGAAAGAAAGGCTATTGAAACTGGAAGTAGAAATTACAAGTAAGAAGCCTATAATAAGAGTGTCAGCTCAAGACATGTAACTCACCCATAGAGACCATGACTCTTTGGCACCTGTTTTACATAGATATCCTGTGTGGTTTGCAGAGCCTTCACACATGAAATTTCAAGAAAGTCTAACCACTATAGAAATAGTAAAAGGTGTGTCTACTCCCAAAGGCAAGACTGATCAAAAGATTATTGATTGGAAGTATGACAGTGACTAGAACATGTTTACGATGAAAAGGATCTCAAGACTAGTGCATTTCATTACAGAGTACTCTTCTCTTGTGAATGCCCTGGAGATTCATGACTTAAAGGAACTAGTCAATTTAGAACTAATAAATCATAAGGCTTTTTTCAGGGGATATGAGTTTGAAGAGATACTCAGAATGTTTAAAAGAACTGACAGCTTCAAATCTCTAAAGGCTAATTGTATGAGGAAAGATAGATCATTCATCAACCCACTTGAAAAGAAAAGAACTAAACAAGTTGAAGAAGTTGTGTTTCTAGAGCTAAAAGTGAAACCAACCGAGTCTTTAAAGAGAAAGATGGTGTCTGATACTCATTACTCCACTCTAATTTCTAATTTTTATTATGATGAAAAGACTTATGAGCTAGTAATTGAGAGAAAATGGGGAGGAAAGGAAGGTGCAGAGATTGGACTATTCAGTGGATATGAGGTGAGACTACTTGATGAATCATACATCCAATACAATACACTAGACACTTTAGAGAAATAACAAACAAGTTGGGAGAAGAAGACATGCACTTATTCTTAAAGTGCATTAAAATACTGAAAATGGCATATGATCAAATCATTGCCAAAAGAGAGAAGAGAAAGAAGAAAAAGACTCCTATGTAACTAGGAAACATTATGAAGATACAGGTTGATGTGGATAGAGCTTTGCTAATACATAGAGATGGGTTATATACTATATCCATTTGGGAACCAATATCACTCAAGAAATTACCCTTAGAAGCCATCTACACTATGAGTCAAATGAAGATTCACGTGCTGAATAGAGAAAAGATGTCACATGCAAATGAATTTGTTAATATGATAAAGGCCATTTTCTATCCATCTTAAGTAGAACCTCAAAGGCCTTCACAAGACCCAGTAGAATCTTCACAACCTCAACCACCACCAAACCATTGATGAACATAGGTTGTATAATCCTTAAGGGGAGTACTTTTGGACACCTAAAGGATCATACATGCCAATTCAATTAGTGAGTTGATGGTTGTTCTGCTGGTAATCCCACAAGTCCAAGTGCTGATGCAGATGAAGAATCTACAGAGAAGACTAAGTGTTGGGTAACCACATTTGTATATGCGGAAGACATAGAACAAATGCGGACAAGTGTTTGTTCTTCCGCATTAACAAATGTGGGTAGCCTAAAAGACATGCAGTAAAGTTTTGCTCATCAGCATTTGCAAATGCGGATGGCCGGATAACAAATCCGCACAAGTGTTTGTTCATCCGCATTACTCAATTCGAATGACTAATTACTAATATGGAAGACAAAAGAAGAAATGTTGATCGAGTTCAACTCATCCACATTTTTCATTGTGGATGAACAAAAGAAATGCTAATGAAGACTTATACTAAATCAGATGTATAGGTCAGGGGTAGTTTAGTCATTTTGTAAAAAGCCATGTTCTCAGCCTATAAATAGAATAGAAAACCTCTACATGAGGCGATTGTTGATAGACAATTAGAATAATTTGTGTCTTACATTCTCAAGGTGTATTATTACTGTTTAATGCTCAAACCCTAGCATTTGTTCTAATCAATCGCCTTTATTAATACAAAAAGCATTTATGAGTATTTCTTTTGTTGAATGTTTCTTGATTGTTTGATTCCACCATACAATCATTAACTCGATCATCATATTCGATCCTAGTGAGAATATCAATCTCACAACCCAGTCAAATTTCTTGGACATAATTTTCCTAATGGATATGAATGCCTTCAAGCTTTTGTTCTACTTGCAGGCCAAGGAAAAAACATATCCCCCCATCATGCTCATTTCGATGTGACTTCTCATAACCTCCTCAAATTCCCGATAAAGCTTTGGGTTGGTGGATCCAAAAATAATGTCGTCAACATAGACTTGCACGATTAACATCTCACCATCCACTTCTTTTATGAATTAAGTCATATTGATAATGCCACGAGGAAAACCATTGCTTAGTAGATATAGTTTAACTGTCTCATACTAGATGTTAGGTGCTTGATGTAAACCCTAAAGAGATTTATCAAGTTTATATACTTTATTAGGATAGTCTGGAACCTCAAACCTTAGTGGTTGACACACTTAGATCTCTTTATCAATATCTCCATAAAGAAAAGCACATTTGACATCCATATGATAGACTTTGAAATGCTTGTTGGCAGAATGAGCAAGAAACAACAAGATTGCTTCTGGACGAACCACGGGAGCAAATACTTCTGTGTAATCAATCTATACTTCCTTAGAATATCCCTGAACTACCAACCAGGACTTGTTCCTCACTACTATGCCACGATCATTTGGTTTTTCTTTGAACACTATAACGCCCAGAAAACTTTACAAGAAGAATAAAAAGAAAGAAAAACCAAATAACCCAAGTTGAGGGGTTAAATTTGTACATGGGACAATTTTATAATATTTTGTACAAAAGTTAGTGTGGCCGCCTACACCCATATTCCGTCAACTTTTTCAAATGGTTTCTAGAGAGAGAAAGCAGAGAATTCTCGGGTTCTAAAGAAAAGAAGAAGAAGAAGAAGAAGCCATTGATAAGGTTAGTTTTAGTGTTTTGGGTTTGTTCTTGGCTGATTTTCAGCCTTGGGTTTACGCTTACATATTTTGTGTGTTCGTTTGTGTGTTTTTGGTGGGTTTTAAGGTGTTTGAACTCATTCGCATTCGGGTTTGAAGAAGTCTTACTCTAAGGTTACAAGATGTGAGTTCTAGATCCAAGTTTTTAAATGTTTTATTTTGTTTTGGGGCTGGAAATGAATGCTTTAACATTTTTATAAATTCTTGGGTATGTACCCGTGGGTGCGTGTGAGCCTGTTTCGGAGGTTGTATGATTTAGGGTATGATGTTTGGTTTTATTCATGTTTCAGGCTTGTTTTGATTCTCCATATGTTAGAACTAGACTTAGAACATGTTAAAATGATGATTTGGGGACTGAATATGATGATACTTAGAAGGTAGTTGGTCATGCGCCTAAGTCACCATGCACCTAAGGTTCATGTGCCCAAACGGTATCCATGTGCGTAGGATTATGCCCAAAGAGCATAAGTGTTCCCATGCGCCCAACCGCCCATACGCCTAGGTGCCCATGCGCCTAAGTCAGGCCCATGCACCTGTATAGTGCCCATTCGCCTATAATTCCCAAACGACTAAGTGTTAGGCCATGAACCCGTATAGTTCTTATTCGCACAAAACCTGCCCATGTGCCTAAGTGTTTCCATGCGGCGGAGAGGCCATGCGCACACATAGTGGCCATGCACCTGCATAGTTCCCATGCGCCTGCATAGTTCCCATGCGCCAAAAGACTTAGAAAATTATTTTGAAATTTTGGAAAGAAGGAAGTTTAGGCTATGACTTTGGGTGTTAATGGTATGTTGCATTTGATGTTATATGGTGTTTTTATGCATCCTTTTGGCTTATGTTCCTTATTACATATTATTTCATGGCTTTACGTGGTGCGATTATGTTAATGAACGCAAAGTAGTATCTTAACGAAGTGAAAAAATCTAAGATAGTGAAAGTGGAACATAATGAATGAACGAATTAAAGTCTTGCAAGCAAAATGTAAGAAGATTCGTAACTCCATGATAGTTGTTAATTCAACTATGTATTCTATAGCGTGCAATCGTGGCTAATCCATGAGGGTTCACACATAGGGGTGTCAGTCTTGGTCGTTGCTCCATACGTGTGATATGGGAACCTTGTTGCTTAAGCCTAGATAAGTTGGCGTTGTGCCCTAGAGGGGGGTTTAGCATATGATAGGATCTAGATAGAAGTGAAAGATAATGTAAAGTGAGAAATATATGAAGCATGCGATATGAACGAAATGAATGATGATGGAATATAATAATGTTATTATCTATGTGTATGTATGATTTTTGATCTTGTGCGGAAGTAAGAAAATGTTATAACGAATGGAAGGTAATATAAACATTTTTATAAAACTAGAAGTCACTCAATAACGTTATATGGTGTTGTTATGCATGTGATGTTATATGGAGTGGTTATGCATGTTTATGGCTTATGTTCCTTGTGTTCCTTATTTCTCTATCAAGGATGGTCCTATAATGGAGAACATCGACGCTCCCTAACTCTTTATGGCCAATATCACCCTAACAAACGGGCGTTCTACATCTCCTACCATATAGCATCTCATAAGAAGGTATGCTAATGCTAGGATGGTAGCTATTGTTATATGAGAACTCGGCTAACAGTAAGTGGTCATCGCAACTTCCTCTAAAATCAATGACACATGCCCGAAGCATATCTTCTAGCATCTGAATGGCCCTTTCAGACTGACCATCTGTCTGGGGATGATAAGTCGTGCTGATATGTAACCTCATCCCCATAGCATTATGAAATTTCTTCCAAAACATGGATGTAAATCGAGTGTCATGATCAGAAACATGTGACACATGTACACCATGATGAGCTAAAATCTCCTTTATTAGTAGATCCGCGAGTCTCTTAGAGGAATATGTTTCATGGATTGGTAGGAAGTGAACACTATTCGTCAAACGATCAACTATCACTCTTATGGCATCATACCCTTTCGTGGTACACGATAACTTCATGATAAATCCAGGGTGATATGCTCCCACTTCCACTTGGATATATCAAAAGGTAGGATTTTCCTGTATGGCTCTTGATGCTCCGTTTTCACCTACAAGCATGTAAGGCACTTACTCACATACTCCACTACGTCACGCTTCATTCCCGGCCACCAATAATCTTTCCTCATCTCTTGATACATTCTTTTGGAACTGGGATGAATGGAGTACCGAGGCTTATGAGCTTCATCCATGATCTTCCTTTGTCGATCCCACTAACGAGGAATTTACATTCGCCGAAATCATGTTCTAACCTCAAGAGTGTTTTCCCCCAACTCCGCGACTAGACTTCTCATCCTTTAGGAGTTAATATGATCTTCCTTCAATGCCTCATCTTGAAACTCCTTGACCTACTTCATCACATTAGAGGTCATAATCAATTGGCAAGCCTTTACTTGTATTGGTTGAGGCCTCTCCTTTCAACTAAGGGCATCTGCCACTACATTGGCTTTGCCTGGATGGCAATGGATCTCGCAATCATAATCCTTTATGAGCTCCAACCATCACCTCTGTCTCATATTCAAATCCTTCTACTAGAAGGAGTACTTCAAGCTCTTGTGGTCCGTGAAAATGGTGCACTTCATCCCATATAGTTAGTGCTTCCAAATTTGTAACACGAAGGCCATAGCTGCTAGCTCCAAGTCATGAGTAGGATAATTGACCTAATGAACTTTTAATTGTCCGAACGCATAAGCTATAACTTTTCCTTGTTGCATCAACACGCAACTCAACCTCAAGTAAGAAGCATCTGAATAGACCATGAAATCGTCGCTTCCCTCAAGTAATGACTAGACAGGAGCCTAAGTCCACCTTGACTTTAGCTCCTCATAGGCCTTCTCTTGCTCTTGACCCCCTACAAATTTCACATCCTAAAGGGTCAACTTAGTTAATGGAGAAGCTATCTTAGAGAAGTCTTGGATGAATCTTTTATAATAGCCCACCAACCATAAGAAAGTACGTATCTCAGATGGCGTATTTGGAGACTTTAATTGCATCACCGCCTCCTTTTTTGTCGGGTCCACCATAATCCCCTCAGGAATCACCATGTGACCAAAGAAATAATCTTCGTGCAACTAGAATGCACACTTGGAGAAATTGGCATACAACTTCTCCTTTCTTAGCGTCTCTAACACTTCCCGAATGTGACCGACATGCTCCTCCTTGCTCTTTCAATAAATTAAAATATCATCAATGAACACAATCACTGATTTATCCAAAATTGGCCGACACACTCGATTCATCAAATCCATAAAAGCAGCTGACGCATTGGTTAAACCAAATGACATAACGAGGAACTCGTAGTGTACATAACGCTTATGAAAAGCTCTTTAAGGAATAAATTGTTCCTTCACTTTTACTAATGGTAGCCAGATCGGAGGTCTATTCTTGAGAATCAACTAGCACGTTCGAGCTGATTAAACAAGTCATCAATCATTGTTAATGGATATTGGTTCTTCACTGTCAACTTGTTCAGCTCACGGTAGTCAATACACAACCTCATACGACCGTCCTTCTTCACGAATAAGACCAGAGCACCCCAATGAGAGATATTCGGTCTAATGAACCCCTTGTCCAACAACTCTTCAAATTGCTCTATCAATTCCTTCATCTCGTCCGGAGCCAACAGATACGGTGCCCTAGCTATAGGCTAGGCACCGGGTATCAAGTTGATCTAGAACTCGATCTCACGGTCTGGTGGCACACTTGGTAAATCATCACGGAACACGTCTAGGAAGTCACACACAACCGGTACATCAGACAGTTGTGGTGTTGGCGTATTCACATCCTTCACGTAGGCTATGAAGGCACTACATCCACGCCTCATGCACTTTCCCGCCACAGCCATCAAATCACCTTCGGGATAGTCGTAACTCGATCACCGTAAATCATCACTGAACTTCCATTTGCCGCTGTTAAATTGACAATCTTCTTGCAACACACAATGTTCACCTCATAGTCTGCCAGCCAATCCATTCCTAGAATTAAATCGAAACCGCCTAAGGTCATCACAAACGGACTGACAGTAAACTTATAACCTTTTAATTCTATGTCACAACCTTCTATAATCTTAGAAGTCCTAGTAGACTTACCTATGGCAGTTTCTACATCGAAGGGCTAACCAATATTTCAACTCCTAATGAGCAACTTAGCATAAAAGGCAGCAGAAATAAAACTCCTACTAGTACCATAATCAAATAACACAAATGCAAGAGTTTGGTTTACTAGAAGCATACCTGACACCACATCAGGTTCTGTCCTAGCCTTCTCCCGAGTCATCGTGAAAGCTCGGGGGCTCGCCTTCTGCCCTTCCGTCCCGACTATAGTGAAAGCTTGTGACCCTCTCCACTACTGTTAAAACATCTGGCCACACAACAATCCTTTGCTAAATGCCCCGTCCACCCATACTTGAAGCATACATTCGATCCCCACCTACATTCTCCAATATGCTTCTTTCCACATTTACCACAACTCTTCTACCCCACACCGGGTGTGACCACACGGTGGTCATCCACACTTGCACTCTTGTTGTTTGTCGAGGCACCACCCCGACCAAACCTTCTCCCATTCTAATTCCAGTCACCACCTTTCTTACTCACCTCAGCCACCATCACTTCCCGTTCATCATATAGCCTCCCTGCCAGATCAACCACCGACCTAAACATGCTTGGTCGGGCGGTGATCATGTGCCTACGGATGTCCGCAGGTAAGCCCTGAATGTATCTCTTGATCTTTCGTGACATGGGTGTCACTTGATCCAGCACCAACTATGACATCTCATTGAATTTTTGGTATATTGCTTATGTGTCATGGTTCCCGCCTCCTGCTGCAGGAACTCCCTTTCCACCTTGTCCAACTTCCTATGATGACAAAACTCCTCAATCACCAACTTCTTCAACTCTTCCAACCTCATCCTTCCAATCGCCCTCCTACCTTTGGCTTGGACAATATTGTCCCACCAATACAGAGCCGAGTCCACAAATGAATAAGTGGCAAACTTCACCTTTTGATCTTCTCAGCACTCACTGATATCAAGAAAGACCTCCATCTCCCTCACCCACCGGTGAGCAGCAACAGTGCTATTTCCATCAAAAGTCAGGGGCTTGCATCTCTGAAAATGCCCCATAGTTACAACCTCGTGTTCCGTCAGGCAAAGGCTCTTCTTCCTCCTCTTCGTTAATAGAGAAAACCATTTCAGTCTCTAGTTCAGTCCATATTTCTTTCTACCCTTTAGCTCAAAAACCTAGTGGAGGACTCATATAAACCTATTCGTGGAGGTCTTGATGAAGAAAGGCCTTTTTGACATCGACCTGATGCAGTGACCAAGATGAGGACCTATTCCTCTCTTTCCTTTCTCCTTCTCTTACAACCTTTATCACTTTGGTCACCATAGATGGTAAGATCGTCTGCCTGACCTGATAAACCTCCTCTACAACAACCTCCTTCACTAAGGCTCTTAGATTAGCACTCTCGTCATACACTCCGGATGAGGGTCTCGGGCTCCTCATGAGCTACTTCTTCAGCTCTAAACCATCCTCTTGTGACATGTGGTCCAGCACCACATCCATCACAGCCTCTACCTCGAGAAGCCTTAGATGATCTACCTCCAGCCATCTTCTACGTACGCTATAAAATCCAAACACCAACACGGTCATTCAAGGTAATAGCTCAAGTTTATGTCAAGTATAGAAAGTCCTTGATTACAGTGGCTAGTTGTGATTAGCCATTACTTTACTCTTCATACTCTAAGTGTGACATCCGGTTATTTTCCGTTACCAAACTCCGTTAGTTCTGTTAGGTCTTGCATACACGTGTCATGAACACACACTAGTTGTCGTTGAACGTCGGTAACTTAATAAAAATAATCTCTGATAAACAATAATAATCTAATTAATAATGTTGATTATTAGTTGTGATTATGTGATTCATGAAGTTATAGATTTTAAACGTTAGTTGTATTTTTTACGTTTTAAAGTGACTATGTGTATTATATAGTTTATATGTTGTGTGACTTATTGTAAATTTTTATGATTAATAATATTTAGATTTTGTAGTTAAAACCTTTTAAAAAGTATTAAAAATATTAGTTTTTATAAAATTAAACAATGAGGGTTACTTTGGAATTATCCTAAAACTTAGTATTACCTAAATTAAGCAAACCCTAGCCCCCATAACCCCCAAAAATTGGCCAAAGCCCTCCCACACCTCATCCTCATGATTTTTTGATCAAAAACCCTCAATCCATTCGATTTTGGCTTTGTTTCAAGTATTCCAACGGTTTAGCAAGTGTCATTCTTGATTTCTATGTGATTAAAGGTTAGTTTATGCTTGTTTTTCATGATTTTTCATTCTTGAGGAACCCTAATTCGAAATTGATGAAGAAAAGTTGAAATTGATGATTGTTTGATGATGATATGTTGTTAGTTATGTTGTATTATTGTTTGGTTATGATGATTATGCAATAAATCTATGGTTTGACCATATAGCCATACATTGCCTAAAGTAGAAACTTTTTCTCCATGAAATTCATGTTTTGATGATTGGCGTATGTTAGATGAACTATTGCAATTGCTATGAACTAGATTAGTGATGTTATTGATGAAATTGAGATTGAAGTTGATGCCCAAAAGGGAAACTTTATTCATATGAAATATATGATTTTGTGATTTGATCATGATTTGATGATTTTGTGATGTTAGTTGTATTGCTTTGATGTTAGTCTACTTGGATTGTGCGAGAACATTTATGAAATTGGTGTGTTGATCTTAAATTACTAAAAGTGGAAACTTTGATGCATGGTGATTGGGAATTTTGATGATTTAGTAATGATTATCATGTTAGAATGAATGTTGCGAACTTGATTACGTATAAAGTTGATAAGTTTATTAATGTAGAGAATATATGAAGAGGTTGATGCAACCCAAACACCCAAAGTCTCTCTTGTATACTGCAAAAGTGCACTGAAGAAGAATGCTTTGGAAGTTTCAAACATGCAACAGAAATATTCTAAGTGTGAAATCTTTCGAAGCCAAGACCAATATTTTCCGAAGCGAAAGATGAAGTCTTCCAAAGCTTCAAGACACAAAGTCTTCCGAAGCCAACACTTGAAGATAGATTTCTTCCAAAGACTTTTAACAACATGCTTTATCTGATGTACTTTTCCATAAAGCTAGACCCCTTTCCGCTGCAACTCTATAAGTCACCAACTTACATGAGTTGGTGAAAAGGTCCATGCTTTTGGTAACTGTACATTAAGGTTTTTAGTATGCAACTTTCTACTTAATGTATTTTATCCTTTTTGTAATAGATAAGGATGTGAGCTATGGCATGCCATAGTCACTAGTCAAAAGGAAAACTGCCTTTTGACTCGACAATTGATTTTGTTTTATGTCTAGTCAATTGTATCCAGCTGGCCTTCAAAGTATGGTTGGCTGTAGGATGTAGTATAAGTATCTCATGTTCTTGTAACTTTCTTTTATGGTTTTGTAACACTTGTAATAGTTCTTGAGAAAGAAATATACTGTAATCTTAAAAACCATCTACTTGTGTATCTTGTTCTCTTGTTTTGTCTCATACTTACTTGTGTTCTTAGTGTCTTTACTTGTGGTTAATCTAGTTCACTGTTTGAATAAGTTAAGTTTCTCTCCTATTTGTGTTGTTGTGTTGTAAGTGACCACCTTTCACCTGTCCTGCATTTGGTATCAGAGCTTTCTAGGCTCTTGATATAAGATCTCACCATCTTCAAATCCCTCTCACACACAAATACTTAATCTTTTCAAATAACAGCCATTTCCAAAACTGATATGGAAACTAGAACCATGAACAAATCCCCACTTATCACTCTTGATGACTTTGACACCTGGTTCCAAGGAATGGAAGGTTTCATCAGGTCTCTAGATTCAAGAATATGGGAATCTGTTGAAAATAGACCAGACATACCAAGCACCTCTTCTACTACTGGTGGTGGTATGATGCCAAAGGCTGTGGCTGACTACTCTGATGAAGGTAGGAAGAGAGTAGAGATTGACCAGAAAGCCATGACAGCCTTTCAGAATGCTTTTCCTAAGTCTGTGCATAGAGGTTTCAAGAAATACAAAACAACTAAGCAATTGTGGGATGCATTGAAATTGTTGGATGAGGGTTCCTCTAAAGCAAAGGAGAACAAGAAGGGTGTCCTGAAGCTGTAGTTTGAAAACTTCACCTTCAAATCAGGTGAAACCATGACTCAACAATACTTTAGGTATGTTGAGATTCTGGATACCCTAATGGATGGAGGAGTTGCTCTTGAGAAAAAAGACATTGTAAGGAAGTTCATGTCCTCACTTCCTAAACAATGGACACACTACTGTGTGGTTATCAAGAGGACTGAGAAATTGAAAACTCTCACTCTGACATAGTTATATGGGATTCTCAGTGGCTACCAGATGGAGATGAACATGCAAGGTTCATCGGGAAACTCCAACAAACAAATGGGTTTAGCCCTTCATGTGGTTGAGAGGGATAGCATAGAACCCCAAAATCATCTCATATGCTACCTTGACAACTCATCAAAGGGTCCTTTCATCACCTTCCATGAGACACCAAGGGAGAACTACACTCAAGGAAGCCCATTCCCAGCGACAAGTTCTTCTAAGTCCTTTGTGTCTTCTGATGAAAGTTGTGGCAGCTTTCTCTTCACCCTTGAAGACCTGGACTGTATCCATCTAGATGATCTGGAGTACATGGAGATAGACCAGTAGATTGCTCTTCTCACTCACAAAGCCAAGAAGTTCTACAAGTGGACTGGAAGGAAGTTCTCCAACAATGCAACCAGTCGAAAGTTTGGGCTAGACAAAAGCAAAGTGAAGTGTTACAACTGTAACTTGATGGGCTACTTTTCTAGGGAGTGTAAGGCACCAAGAACAAATGGTGGCCAACCACAGTCCAGACCAAACTAAACTAACAAATCTACCCAAAATGAGAAGCCAACATAGCAAGTTGTTGTTGCTGTTGAAGGAGGCTTTGACTAGAGCTTTCTGGTGAAAGAAGCTTCTCCAAACCAAGCACTTATGGCAGATCATGATGAAGACAAGGTATTGGAACATCTTTGTACTCTTGAATGCATTGCTAAAGTAAACAGATACAGGTCCTACAACTTAGAAATGAGATCTGACATTGAGTACTTAAACATCTTAAGAGCTGATTTTAGAAAGTCTGAAAATGATTATAAACTAAAGATTGAGGACTTAGAGAAAACCATTTCAGTACTAAAACATGAGTATACAAACTTTAGGACTCAAATCAAGGATCTCATAACAATGCTGACTGAGTGCCAGGCTGAGCTTGTGATCAGCAAAGCCAAGGCAGAAAAGTGTGTTCTAGAAGAAGAGACCTTCAAGAACATGATATACTCATCCCTACACAACAAAGTGTGCTATCAAAACAAACATGGACTAGGATCAAATAAGATAGCTCCTCCACACACAATCTTGTCTGTAAGATCACCTAGGTGTGGAGCTTGTGAAGATGAGCTTGCTTTCATAGATCCTTTGAGTGAAGACGATGAAGAAGTGATAGTGAAGAATCTCTTTGAGAAGGGTGAAGAGGAGGATTCTAAGAAGGGCCATTATCCTTCTAAGGAGAAGAAGAAGACTTTGACGACCAAGTCAATGAGAAAAAACTTGATCAGAAAGAGCAAAAGAAAAGCTAGCAAGGCTCAAGAGATCAAGGCTACCTTTGATCCTAAGCACAAACAAGTTTTCATATCTACAGGGTTTGAAGTAGTAAAGATTGAAGACATCAACCTCAACTCTTCTACTAAGAGTTATTGTTCATGTTCAAATCAACTTAGTGCCAAGAAGAAGACTGATCTGTTGTGTACCACTGATACATTACCTGGACCATCCAACTCCAAGAATAGTCCTCAGCCCAAAATGACTATCTCAACATCTACAAAGATGATGGTGGAGAAGGGATGTGACCAAAGTCAGTCTTGTTCCTAGTAGAAGGCTCTTGGAAAGAAGAAAATGGAGTGTGTCATGTGTGAAAGTACTGCTCATCTTGCTAAGGATTGTCCATACAATCCTAAAGGTACTCTTCATATAATCAAGACAAAGACTTTCAAGAGTTCCAAGAAGATTCAAGCTTTGGAAGGAAAATTTGTTCCCTTCGGAAGCTCCAAAACTAAGAAGAAGGCAAGTGGAAAATTGCCTTCGGAAGAAAATTTGGTCTCCGAAGGAAGGAATACTTTCGAAGCACTAAAGTCTTCTATAGTGTTTGCAGAATCTTCCAAAGGTCCAGTCATCAAAAGCTTCCGAAGTATTGAAGGTCAAGTCCAAGCTTCCAAAGGTGGTGTGGATGTCGAAGAAAGACCAAGTGACTGAAAATTCTCCATCAACAACAGCTCAAGATCCTCAAAGCACAACCATAGAATCTATTACTGTTGTATTATCTTCTATTTCTGTTAGTGAGCCCAAGACAAGTAAGGCTTGGGTTTCCAAATGTAACTAATCATTTTCTAGCTTATTGACAGTGGATGTTCCAGGCACATGACAGGCAAAAGGTCATTACTCCAGAACTTTGAAAGGATTGATGGAGGACCAGTTTCTTTTGGAGGAGATGAAGGTGGTAACATTTCCGGAAAGGGCAAGGTCATAAATGGTAAGCTCAATATTGAAAAGGTACACTTTGTCAAGGAGCTTGGGTACAATCTTCTGAGTGTATCCCAATATTATGATTAGAGTCATAACATGCTCTTTTCTTAGCATGAGTGCATTGTTCTCAAACCCGGGGTGGTCATTCCTCATGAGCATATTTTGCTTAGAGTCCCCAGGAAAGGGAAAATGTACAAGATGGACTTGCAAGAAACCTCTCCCTCTAGAGAAGTTTCATGCTTTCTGTCTAAAGCCAATAGTGATGAGTCTTTCCTATGGCATAAAAGAATGTGCCATGTAAACTTTAAGTACATGAATAAACTAATTAAGAATGATTTGGTAACTAGAATGCCAAAGAAAGAGATTAAAAGTGATGATCATTGTGTTGCATGCCTGAAAGGGAAGAAACATAAGGTATCTCATAAGCCTAAGGAAAGAAAACTCCATCACTACACCCCTAAACTTGTTACATATGGATATCTTTGGCCCCACTAGTGTAATGAGTTTAGAAAGGACCTCTTACCGTTTAGTGATCACAGATGACTTTACAAGATTCACTTGGGTTTTCTTCCTTAGAACTAAGGATGAGACTCTTGAGATTCTAAAGAATTTCATTCTAAAGATTGAGAATCAATCTGATCACAAGGTCAAAATCATAAGGTGTGATCAAGGAACTGAATTCAAGAACCAAATCCTTGATACATTCTCTAATGGTATTACAAGACAATACAGTGCTCCCAGGACTCCTCAACAAAATGGAGTTGCTGAAAAGAGAAACAAGACACTGATTGAAGCTGCAAGAACCATGTTGTCTGACTCTAAGTTGCCCATCACCTTCTCGGCAGAGGCAGTTAACACTACCAACTATGCGCGGGACAGAGTTTTAGTGGTTAAGACTCATGGCAAGACTCCTTATGAACTTTATCACAAAAGGAAACCTTTCAATTGTTTTCTCTGGTCATTTAGATGTCTAAATGTGACTAATCATTTTCTTTGTGTAGGGACAACTAAAGATAAGTAAGGCTTGGGTTTCCAAATGTAACTAATCATTTTCTTTGTGCAGGGATAGCTGAAGACAAACAAAAATGTGTGGATCATAGACAGTGGCTGTTCCAGGCACATGACAAGAAATAGGTCACTACTCCAGAACTTTGAAAGGATTGATGGGGGACTAGTTGCTTTTGGAGGAGATGAAGGTGGTTACATTTCAGGAAGGGGTAAGGTCACAAATGGTAAGCTCAGCATTGAAAATATAAACTTTGTGAAGGAGCTTGGGTACAATATTTTGAGTGTATCCCAATATTGTGATCAGAGTCATAACATGCTCTCTACTCAGCATCAGTGCATTGTTCTCAAACATAGGGTGGTCATTCCACATGAGCATATTCTGCTTAGAGACCCCAGGAAAGGGAACATGTACAAGATGAACTTGCAAGAAACCTCCCCCTCTATGAAGCTTCATGCTTTCTGTCTAAAGTCAATAGTGACGAGTCTTTCCTATGGCATAAAAGAATGTGCCATGTAAACTTTAAGAACATAAAGAAATTAATTAAGAATGATTTGGTAACTGGAATGCCAAAGAAAGAGTTTACAAGTGATGATCATTGTGTTGCATGCCTAAAAGGGAAGCAACATAAGGTATCTCATAAGCTTAAGGAGAGAAACTCCATCACTACACCCCTACACTTGTTACATATGGATCTCTTTGGCCCCACTAGTGTAATGAGTTAGGAAGGACCTCTTACTGTTTAGTGATCA
>BJCM01219844.1:0-32253 GCA_018326385.1 Flaveria bidentis | reverse complement strand
ATTCGCATGAAAACTTCATACGACTAAGTTTGAATATATTTCTCAATCATTACTTAACTAAGATCTATTCAAACAACCACAACCTATAGAGTTTGTTCAATATGCGTTAATAAATAATAAACATTTAAACATACACAGAAACATTTAAGATTAAGATCATCAATCACATATTCTGCTTCATTCAACTCATACATTTCAATTACATTTAGGACATGACAAACATATTACATTAAGATCGTAAACTAGGTACATATGTATCAACATGTTTCATTATTTAAGTTGGTTAAAGAATAACAAATAAAAGTGTGTTAATGTAATAAAATTAAAATAGGTTTTAATTTTGTAAACTAAGGGTTGAAAGAGTAAAATTTTATAAAAGTTTCAAAATGGGGGGAACGCATTTTGAACATGAGATTCGACCGCTCCTTGTGGGCATTGGACTCCACTTTTAGTCTTGGTCTTTACAAGACATTAGTTACTCTTACACTATTGCATAACCCACACTTTCTCTTACACACAAAAATCAAGACACTCTCTCAAAGGACCTAAAAATTTTCGGATTCAAGAAGAAATAAGGAGCTGAAATTTCAAATTTCTTGGCTGCTCTTCAAGAACTTCGTGGCTGATTTGTATTGTTCAAGAGGGAGTTGGTCTTGGTGCTCTACTACCTAACAAGTTAGGAGTTTGCTAAGGCTTGTTGGTATAAAAACTTGAGGTCTTCTCTTTTGAAGGCTAGTCATACAAGAACATCATCATCTTTATCTCATCCATCTACAACATCTTGTGCTTGAAAGGTTGTTTCATTGAACAAGCTATGGTTGTTATTTTGGTTATGATAGCATACTATTTCACATATATTATTGATCCATGTTCTTGGGTTTTGTTTATGGTTTAAAATGGTTAAAATTTCAGATTGGTAACCTCACTTTAAACCCTAATTTCCGCTGTGTTTTTATAGTTTAAATGGTTAAACTAGCTTTGATTTACATGTTACAAAACCCAACATTTGCATCTTGTAGATACATGTGTACCTAGTTTAGGAGCTGAATGTACAATGTCTTTCATATCTTATGTATATGTTATGGGTATGAATGAAATGAGATGTGTTGTTGATGCTTATAATGTTTAATATTTCATTGTTTATTGTGTGATAACACATATTAAACTAACTATATAGGTTTGTGGTTGTTTACATAGCTATTAGTCAATAATGGTTGAGAAACGTGTTTAAACTTAATCGTGAGAAGTTCTCATGCGAATGGACCATGCTAATGGACCATACGCATGAATACTTCATGCTAATGGACCAGTCACACAACTGAACCAGGAGACTTGATCAGTCACACGATTGTGACATAAGATTGACTCAGTCGCACGACTGGACCTTCAGTTGTGCGGATGGATCAATCGCATGCTTCAGTCGCACGACTGAACCATGCTAATGGTTCAGACGTACGAATGGAAAACCCTAACCTATAAATACCACTTAATTCGTGGAAACGCACATAATCGTACTGTAGCCGTCCGGAGAATCAAGAACACCTGTTCCAAGTTCATAGATCGCAGTTAATGATCTTGCAATCGTTCTTAACATTTTGATTCATTCTAAGATCGATAATACTTGTGTTCTCACTGATTGGATCGCCAATCAAATAGGATTTTGCACTATTTGGTTCAGTATACACGTAAATCAGTTAGTACTCCGTACCTAAAAGGTCCTAACAAGAGGTACCAGAGCTTTGGCTCTTCATTTGCGTGTGATTCAATCGATTTTGATATAAAAATAATCTTTTCACTAAAAACTCAATCATTTTGTGTCAAACAGTGTTTTCGATGTCTCCGGGTCAAAAAGTTAACGTTTTTCGGCATACGACAATTAGGGTTCGTGAGACATTCGTGTTTTTGCGTTTAACTGTTCAAAACATTCGTTTTTGCAAAAACAGCAGTCTTCAGTCGCACGATTGACTCAATCGCACGACTGAACCCATTCGCATCTCCCATACGCACGATTGAAGTTAATCGCCTTGTTCATTCGTATGACTGAACAACCTCATACGCATAGACTCCAACTACACTCTCCTTACGCATGACTGAATCCAATCACACGATTGAATTCATCCGCACAAATCATTCGCACAATTGACTCATTCGCATAAGTTCAATCACACGAGTGGTCCATTCGCACAAGTTAATTATTTGAGTTCGAAAGTTTAAAGTTAACAAGATGGAAGAACAATAATCCGTGTTCATTGTTGGTAGAGACACACGGATCCAGAACCTCTTGCTTCTAGAGAATAAGAATGGGAATCATAACAAACTACCTAAGCTAATAACGTTAGACGATTACCCACAATGGAAGCAACATTTCGAGATCTACCTCAATGAAGTTTATCCTAACCTTTGGGAATCAATTGAAACAGGATATGACATGCCGGTTGGTGCAGATGGGGTAAAATTGACATTGGGAGGGATGACTGACAGCCAGAAGGCAAAATATAATGCAGAGAAAAAGGTTTATGCCCTGTTAGCTCAATCTATTCCAAAGGATATATTCCATCAATTTTCTAACAATAAACAGGCAAAGAAACTTTGGATAGCCTTGGAAAAATGCTATGAAGGAAATGCTTCATTAAAAGCTCTAAAGCCAAAAGCTTTGAAGAAGGAGTTTGAAAACTTCTCTTCAATGGGTAAAGAAAGTCTAGATGATGTAATCAACAGGTTCTATCATCTCATGAGTGAGCTGTATATACATGGAGTTACAATGTCAATGGAAGACAAGGTATCCAGCTTGGCGGATGGCTTACCAGAGAAGTGGGATTCATTTGTAACTAATTTGAGACAAAACAGTATATTGGGAAAATTAGATATAAACGACTTCATCCTGAAATTGAGAGAGGTGGAACTTAGGATGAAATACAGGTCGCGAAAAGGAACATATGACCCAAATCCTTCACTTTACAACGCCTCTTCCACAACAGCCAGTTCAGGAGCACCCCTTCAGACTGCATGTGTTTCAAATTCAACTGCTCCTTCACCTACCATAGCTTCGTGGTCTGACACGTCTGGATCTTCATGTACTCATTATATTGCACCAGAGGCTAATGCTACCAAGTTAAAGACTGAGAACCTCGGGAATATCACTGTGGAGGTGGCAAAAGAACATATGGATCTATTTGAAGCTATTGTCCACTTGTATGACGGTTTGGTTGTAGGAAAGATTGGTAACTGCCATCTAGCAGATGAAGATTACGAACAGGTAGACGAGAATGAGCTTGAAAGAATGGACATATTGTGGGCGTTGGAAAGTGCTGTGAGGAGAGCTAAAAAGTTTGTTAAGAAGACGAAACAAAACTTGATAGCCACTGAAGACACTACTTTTGGTTTCGATAAGTCCAAATTTACATTTTCAACTACTGAGAGAAGGGGCACTTTAAACGTGAGTGTGTAAAGCCCAACAAGACAGGTAACGGCAACCCGTTCTCGACTTTTAACCGTCAAGACAAACCAACAGGTGAAGCTACCTCGTCTAGTACAGAGACAAATGCCTTGACTGCTCAAGGTGACGAAGGACAAGATTGGACCTTCAAATTTGTCCCTCTGGGAGAATCTAACATTGCGAATGTCGAGGTATTGGATGATGATACTGAAAGTGAAAATGATATCGTAGTCCAACTAGCAATGTCAAAAACTGAAGATACTGCGAAAGTGGTCAAACCCCTGATTGAAGAAGATACCAAAATGACATGTTCATAATCTCCAACAGCTGAAGAGTCAACCTCTGTAGTGATGACGGATGCAACTGAGTCTTCACAGATAAGTTCTAAAGACCAACTGTTTGACAATCATGCTTGTAATGAATGTAAAAAATTTAAGGAAAGCATAGAATTGAAATTTTCTAGGTTATTAGATCACAACAATAGCTTAGTAAAGGACTTGCAACTGTGCACATAAGCAAATCACATTTTAAAACTAAATGAGCACAGTTACAAAGAGAAAATATAAGTATTAATTAAAAACTAAGGGAAACCGAAGTTGTGGCTTTTAACCAAGCAAATGACATTTAGTTCTATTTAAACTTCCTTGAAGAAACTAAAAACGAAAAAGCAGTTTTGGAAGTCGAAGTAAATTCATTAAAACAAAAATTGCACAGTGGACTAGTTCTTCTCACATAGTTAAAAACTTAGTGAAAGAACAAAATTACAGGGAGGGATTAGGATAAAAAAATGGTTCCTCCACCACATGAGAGCTTGTTAAATACTAAATGTCGACCAGTAAATAACAATCCTATTAAGGATCATGTGGTGACCAATCCTCTAGTTAGTGATCCAGATTTCACTTGTTAAATGGTGGAATCTATCACTAAACTGAAGGAGGACACTTTGAAATCTAAGGGTAAACTGCTTATTGTTAATTTGGATGAAAAATATTCAAAAGTTAAGGTAGTGTCAGTTTCCATCACGTCTAGTTCTGAATATAAACTAATGAAACAAAGTACCCAACCACGTGCTCCACGTAATACTTTAAACACGCAAAAGGCAAAAGATGTTACAACCGTTCAAAAGGTAAATTTTGTTAAAGAAGTTAAAACATCTAAAAAACAAGAGTTAAAACCCAAAAAGCCCAAAGTTACACCGGTCTCACACACTTCCCCACACAGGCGTCTTTCCCAACCTGTAGAAGGTCGATCGTGCTACAATTGTGGAAAAAGAGGACACATTGTTTCTGATTGTCCTCGGTATCAGACACCACGAAAGAAAATTGAACTTCAATATACTAAACAAATTTCTTTGAAAAGGAGTTCTATTATTCCACCTAAAAGAAATAATGAAACTAAAGTTCAAACCATAAACCAGTCGTCTGTCTATCACAAACAGGCCTTGCACAAAGCTAGTTTGTGGAAAGAAAAGTCAAATCCAATGTCTTATACTGAGAGCAGTAAGAAGAATGATATTCCCTCACCCTCAAATGGACAGTGCTTTGAATTTATGATGTGTGATTCCTCTGGGTTACCCGAGCCAGTTAAGGCTTGGGTCCCAAACCTTCACTAATCATTTCCTTTGAATTTGCAGGGTGTTTGCTATAGTGCTATCACAAACACTTGGATTGTGGATAGTGGAGCATCCAGGCACAATACTGGGAACATGTCTCTCCTCTCAAATGTCAAAAAGATTAAAGGAGGACATGTTTCTTTTGCTGGAAACAAAGGAGGTTACATCACTGTACAGGGAGAAGTGAGAAATCAAAAAGTTAAGTTTGACAAGGTCAACTACGTTCAAGAACTACAAAATAACTTACTTTATGTATCCCAAATTTGTGACAAAGGGTTCAAGGTTGTTTTTGAAAACAAGAAGTGCTATGTGTTGAAGAAGGAGTACATCATTCCGGAGGACCAAATTTTAATGTCAGCTTCAAGGTATAATGACTTATACGTCTTGGATCTATCAAAGGTCTCCATAACCGATCATCAATTCCAATGCTTCTTGTCAAAGGCAACTGAGAAGGAATCCATAAGCTGGCATATGAGAATGGAACACATAAATCAAAGGAAGATGAATCATCTCATTCAAAATGATTTGGTCAATGGAGTTAATGTCAAAAAATTTCAACTTTTGGATTTCTGTGTGGCGTGTAAGAAAGGAAAACAGACCAAGAAGTCTCACAAGGCAAATAACTTCAACTCTATTTAATTGCCTCTTGAACTTCTACATATGGATCTATTTGGTCATGTGAACACCAAGAGCATCGCTGGAGATCTGTATTGTTATGTAGTCACCAATGACTATTCCAGATTCTCTTGGGTAATGTTTCTGAAATCTAAATCAAAAACATTTGATTCATTCAAACAGCTTATGACCACATTGGAATCTCTATACAAGTTAAACGTACGTCAGATTCGCTCGGACATTGGTACAGAATTCAAGAATCAGTGGATAAAGGCATTCTGTAAAGAAAAAGGAAATGTACATCAGTTCACATCTGCCTAAACTCCACAGATGAACGGAGTTGCTGAACGAAAGAACAGAAGCTTCATAGAGACAGCCAGGACGATGCTAGCAGACTCGAAACTACCTATCCAATTCTGGAATGAGGAAGTTGCAAATGCATGTTACACTTTGAATCGAGTCTTGGTGTTTAAAAGACATGGTAAAATGTGTTACGAGTTGCTCCAACAACGTAAACCTAATCCGGAGTATCTTGAACCGTTTGGCGCACCATGTACACTGTTGAAGAAACATCAGTCAGGAAAGTTTAGTGAAAAGGCTGAAGAAGGTATTTTTCTAGGATACAACATACCGAATAAGAGTGTTTACAACAACTTAACGGGTAAAGTAGATGTATGGTGCAATGTCGATGTTCAGAGATTCACCACCCCCTTGCAGGAAAAGGACCCTCCTTCTTTTTTGATTATGATGGATTCTTGAAGTCCTTCAACATTACTCTCACACCTTCTGATGATGAGCTATAAACAAAGATGATGTATGATGTCTTAAACACACCGCCAGTAGACTCGACAATATCCGGGTCACAAGGTTAGTCTTCTAGTAACTCAGGGGGAACACTGGAGGTAAGTGACTCCTCTTTTGATGATGAAGAAGTGGAAAACATTCAGGTGTATCAGATGTGGAACAGGTTCCTACTACTACAAGTACACAAGCATCAGATGTGGATTCCTAATGAACTAGTCGCACGAATGAACCAGGAGACTGGATTAGTCACACAATTATGACATGAGATTGACTCAGTCGCACGACTGGACCTTCAGTCGTTCGGATGATTCAACCGCATGCTTCAGTCGCACGACTGAACCATGCAAATGGTTCAGTCCTACGAATGAAACCCTAACCTATAAATACCACTTAATTCATGGAAAACCAGAACAATTCGAATACCTACGCACTAAATCGTACCCTAGCCGTCCAGAGACCCTAGAACACTTGTTCCAAGTTCATAGATCGTTGTTAATCATCTTATAATCGTTCATAACGTTTAGATTCATTCTTAGATTGATTATACTTGCGTTCTCACTAATTGGATCGCCAATCAAATGGGATTCCGGACTATTTGGTTTGGTACACACGTAAACAGTTAGTAGTATTTACCGAAAACGGTCTAACAACATTTTGTGATGAAAAAGGTATTACAAGACAATACAGTGCTCCCAGGACTTCTCAACAAAATGGTTTGCTAAAAGGAGAAACAGGACACTGATTGAAGCTGCAAGAACCATGTTGTCTGACTCTAAGCTGCCCATCACCTTCTGGGTAGAGGCAGTTAACACTGCCTGTTATGTGCAAAACAGAGTTTTAGTGGTTAAGACTCATGGCAATACCCTATATGAACTTTGGCACAAAAGAAAACCCTTCATTTGTTTTCTCAGGTCATTTTGATATCCTTGCACCATCTTGAATACCAAAGATCAAATTGCCAAATTTGGTGAGAAAGCAAGTGATGGACACTTCATTGGATACTCTTCTCAAGCTAAGGCTTACAGAGTATACAATCTTAGAACTAGAATTGTTGAGGAGTCTGCCAATGTGACTTCAATGAACACATACCCTGTGTGGCTGGTTTTGGTCCTGATTTGCTGTTTGATCTTGATTTAGTTACCAACTGTTTTAATAAATCTTGTGAGAATGTTTCAGGACCTACATATATCTTACCCACAGGTGATCCTGACCCAAGATTTGAGCTTAGAAGACCTTCAAGACATACATCTTCAGCTCCAGTTGTAACTACTTCTATAATAACCAAATTTTGAATGATATGGTCAATCCATCTAGTAGCAAATGGATCCTTCGAAAGCCCAAAATTTGTAGGCAAAGTGGATATCAATCTGCAATTACCGGGGCTCACTGGAATGCAAAAAAATATCACAAAATCCTTTTAAGGTGCCTGGATCAATCAAATTAATAGAATGAAGTACCAAGTCAATAGATTTTTTTTAATAAAACCCGCAAATTTACACACCTACTAGATCCATTCCTAAGTGTATGTAAATTGTCCACAATAAGACTTATACTCTTAAATGGTAGGGTTCAAGTGTCGCAATAGAACTAACACACGATTCGTAAACAAATATAAAATACAAAAAGTAGAAAAAAACAAATGCGACAATTTAACGTGATTCAGATTCAATGTGAATCCTACATACACATGTTGCAACCAGGGATTCTCTTTATTAGGCGCCCAAATATTACAATCACATAGTAGGGTGTATATATTGATAAAAATACTAACGTTAACGACTTGGTGACCAAGAAAACAAAAATGGATCTCATGCCTTATTGTTGTTGTCTCCAACTTAAGCCCAGGCTTAAAAGCCTTAAAACCCAACAATTTCCATCTCGAATGCATTGCAAAATAACATAATACTACTATCCAAGTAAACCCCATATCTAGTAACGTTAGTAATTTTCCAAATAAGTCTTCTAAGCCTCTAGTTCATAAAACTAAGCTAAGAGTACTCAAATCAAATATTCCTAATTGCAATGACCCTTTCCATCAATAACTTGAAATATCTATTGAAGCTCTTAAGAGCTTCAAGATATTATTCATACCACATAAATCCTTAATCTAAACCGACTCCCATTGGATCCCACTACCGGCTCCAAAGAATTCTAAAGAATGAACAATTAGGAATTTTAAATTTTCAATAATCGATCTTCAAAACAAAATGAAGTTTAAGATTGTACCCAAAGGCCAAAACATGCCCCATGCTTCAACTATAACCTAAATCCTAAGCTAGTTTAGACCTTTGAACACACTCAGTAACATCCCCATGACTCCATGCATCACATTTGCAAAATTGACACTATTAGTTCTACCTTAGTTTTACGAGTAAAACTTTTTCAATCTTGTTTACTAAGGTGGTCACTCCCTTAGACAAAATCAACACCATGTACAATGATCCTCTATATAACCCCCAAGCAATAATCAGATCTCCATCGATCATTTTCTATATTCTACTATTAAACTTAATATCTAGTACATAGTAATCCATTTGCTCAATCAAATCAACTCAGTTTCTAGTCTTGCCATCACCCTAACATTATGTAAGCTCCATGTGGTTCCTCAAGCCATACATCTTCAGCTCCAGTTGTAACTACTTCTACAAATGAGGTTTCTATTAGCACCACAATGACAAATTCAGCTGATACATCTGAGATGCCATCAAATTCCAGCTCAGAGGCTCTACAACAAGATAAAGATACCTCAAATGCAGAAGATAACAATGGTGGTGGTGACAGTGATCAGGAATTCCTTGATGCTAATAACCACTCCATAGATGACAACATCAATGATGTCACACACTTATTGGATCAAGTCTCTCTTGATAAGTATGTTGATATAGTGGGAGATACATCAATGCCAGATCTAAATTTCTCTAATTTAGATCTTTCTCAGCAACTTGCTGTGATCCCTCAACTAAGGATCCACAATTCCCATCTGACTACAAACATCATTGGAGATGTTAAAACAGGGATAAGAACAAGCAGACAAACCCATGAAGCAAATGTCTATCTTCACTCTTGTTTCTTATCTCAGATAGAGCCAAAGAAAGTTGATAAAGCTCTAAAAGATGGAAGTTGGGTTGAAGCTATACAAGAGGAGCTACTTCAATTCAAAAGACAGAAAGTTTGGAACCTTTGTCCTCTTTCTTTTGGGAAGAATACTATTGGAAACAAATGGGTGTTTAGGAACAAGAAGGATGATAGAGGCATTGTTGTCAAAAACAAAGCTAGACTAGTTGTTCAAGGATACACACAAGAAGAAGGAATTGACTACACTGATGTCTTTGCTCCTGTAGCAAGACTGAAAGCTTTTAGGATATTCTTGGCATTTGATGCATCCAAAAACTTCAAGGTCTATCAACTTGATGTCAAGTGTGCTTTTCTTTATGGGGTGATTGATGAGGAGATATATGTCAAACAACCACCTGGTTTTGCAGATCCTGATCATCTTGATTATGTTTGCAAGCTTGATAAAGCTCTTTATGGGTTGTATCATGCACCCAGGAAATGGTATGAGACTCTATCTCAATATCTCTGCCAGCATTGATATAGAAGAGGTATTATATATGGAACTCTCTTCATTAAAGGATTTGGAAATGACATAATGCTAGTTAAAGTGTATGTAAAGAATTTGAGAAGCTGATGAAGGATAGATTTGAAATGAGTGCCATGGGGGAACTCAATTTCTTTCTTGAAATTCAAGTGAAGCAAGTTTAAAATGGCATATTCATTAGTCACTCAAAGTATATTCAAGATATAGTCAAAAGGTTCAACATGACTGACTGTAAGATTGCTAAGACACCCATAGCTAGAAACCACTCCCTTGGACCTGCTCTTGAGTGGGAGTGTGTAGATGAACACTTCAAGGCTATGATTGGGTCTCTTATGTATCTTACAGCTAGTAGGCCTGATATCATGTTTGCTACATATATTTGTGCAAGATATCAAGCCAACCCTAAGATGTGTCACCTTATCACTGTCAAAAGGATTCTAAGATACCTTAAAGGTGCTTCAATACTTGGTTTGTGGTATCCTATGAATTCTGACTTCAATTTGTATGCTTATACAGATAGTGATTATGATGGTTGCAACTTGACTGCAAAGTCTACATCTAGGGCATGTCAGTTTCTTGGTGGAAGGGTTGTCTCATGACAATGCAAGAAACAATCCCGTGTCTTTGCATCAACTGCTGAAACTGAATCATTGCTGCTGCAAGCTGTTGTGCTTAAGTGCTTTGGATTCAGAATCTGATGCTTGACTAAGGGTTAAACTTCAAGGAGGCTCCCATTCACATAGACAACAATAGTGCTATTTTTATCATAGAGTATTATGTGCAGCACTCAAGGACAAAACACATCAACATCAAGTATCATTTAATTAGAGATAATTTTGAAAAGGGATTAATTAAACTAGTCAAAGTTCAAACAAATAAACAATATGCTGATCTGTTTACAAAGGCTTTTGATGAACAGAGATTTAAATATCTAATAGAAGCTATTGGGATGATAAACTTTGAGTAGGTTTTTCTTAAAACTAATTCTTATTATTTCTTAAAATATGTGTGTCCTAAGTTGTCTAGTTTATCACCTTCATAAGCTCTTGTTTTCTTTGGATGAAAACTTTTTAAGGACTTTCCTTAGAATTCTGGAATTTTTGATTCTTCGAAAGATATGTCTTTAACTTTAGAAGAAACTTATGCCTTTAAAATAGATAACTGTCTAAGCAATTTTATCTTCAGAAGAAATTTCTGAAATATCTTCCAAAGCTTAGGTACTTATATGTTTTCAAGGACAACTTTCTTCCGAAGCAAATAAACTCTCGGAAGCTTTGTCCCCTTGAACAAACTTACAAGTCTTAATTTTCTTCCGAAGCCAAAATTATCAAAATCCTTAGGAAATTCTTCCGAAGTCATTTTAACTTCAGAAGGTTTTTCATTAAAACTTCCAAAGATAAATTACCTTCGAAAGCTTTTTGAATTCCAAGAAAACTACTTTTTGAGCAAAACCAAACTACTTATTCAGAGGTGGGACCAACTAACAAATTTCAAAGTTTATCCTCTTTCATTAACTTTGTCTTATAAACCCAATGGTTTCCCCCTCTTTCTATCATCTCCTTCTTTCCTCCGGCCCTAAAACCCCAAAATTCTCTCTGAAATCACTTTCTTTCATCTTTCTTCACCCTTAAGCTCTCTAAAAATGGCCCACCTTCATCATAGAAATGACCCAAAATTTTCCATGCAGTTACACAGGCAACAACACACCAGGTTGCTCTGTTACACTCTGAGAAAGGTCCACATTTCTCATAGGTTTGTCGTTTCTTAGCTTTATCCAACTACTTCACCTCCCTAACCATTGATCCTACACTCTATGAGGATCATCTGCTAGAATTTTGGAAGACCTGCCAAGAGGTCGTCATGGATGGGGAGAAGGCATTATCTACCATAGTGCAGGGAGAACAGTCTTCATCACTTCGACCATAATCAAGATGCATCTTCAGCTGGATGATGAAGAAGGTGAGGTGTTCTTCTCTAAAGAAGCTGTTAACCAGTCCTTCGCACAGATGGGCTATGAGGGAGACTTCTTTGTCAAGACCTTCAGGAAAGGGAAGGTCTCATCCCAATGGAACTTCCTGCTCCATGTGGTTATCCACAACTTATCAAACAAGCATGGTAGATGGGACTAGATTCTTGAAGATCTCTCTTTCATTGTTCATGGGATGGTTCAGGGAGTCAAGTTCAGGTACTCTCAGTTTGTTTACACTAATCTACTTGCAAACTTGGACTCCTTAGAGTATTACATGTTCCTTAGATATGTTCAATACATTCTTAACTGTGAACTGGGTTCACAGTTAAGAGGAACAACTAATATTCATAAATTGGGACAGATGAATCCCAACATCTTTAAAATATTGAGAAATCCCACGGTTGGCTTCTCTGGGGTAAAAACAGCCCTTGTCCCAAAAATGTTAGAGCTCATTTCTCAAGGTGAGAACCTAGCGGCACTAGCTAGTGTTGAACCCTCACCTTCTACATCCCAACCACCTCAACAGCCACAAACCACCCTCACCTACCAAAGAAAATACAAACGAACCCCTACTCAGACTACACAGTTTTTGTAGTCCCCTATATACTCACCCACACATGAAGAAGTGGACACTAGAGCTCCTACTTCTCCTAAGGAGCAAACCACTTCCATTCCTTCAATGATTAGTGCTAAGGTTCCTCATGCTCAACCTGATGAGCCCATAAGCCTAAATGCCTTATTGATCACTCTATGTCTCAACACTCAAGTGATTATCCTTCAGTGGACAATTACTATCCCTAGCCTATGGACTTAAACCAACCAATTCCCAACCTTGAATTCTATACTGATGAAGATTTAGGTTTCAGTGAGTACCATAATTCTCTCTTCTTTTCCCCTACTCAAAGAGAGATGAGTGCTCCTGAGTCTCCTACCTGTAGCCCATATCAATCACCCATTACTGAGGTGGACACATCTGAACCTGTTCAGGATGTCCATATGGAAGAGGCTCTCACTTTAGTAAGTGATTCCAACATTAAGAACTCAACCATGGCAACTCTGCCAATTGAAACCTCAAATGAGGCTACAAGTGAGCAGAGGAAATCCAACAACCAAGAACCTGAAGCTGGTGGTGAGAGTGAGGACTTTGGTCTAATTTTCTCATCCCCCAATGATACTTCTAATGAAGATAAAGGGAATTTGAGACTAACGGTGAAACAAATGTCACAAACATGCACCTATTTAGTCTCCAAGGTTAGTCATCTTGAATCTCAAGTGACTACCTTGCAAAATAGGGTCACTGATCAGCAACTTGAGATTTCTTATCTCAAGGACAAACTAGCTGGGAGACCTTTAAGAGGAGCTAAACCAGGAACACATGAACCTGTGAGTGTGATTGACCTAACTCCTAGCTCACCTATGCAAGTGGGTGATGCTACTAAAAAGAGGGAGAAAGTCATTACAATCACAGAACCTGTGTGTTCTTCAGGGAGTGTAGAGGACTCACCATACTCACTTGCAATTGCGCACACTCAGTAACTTCCTCAAGTTCACATTGATGTGGACTCTATAGATTCCTACATATAGAGTCTGTTTGAGGAACGAATACCAAGGGCTATGTCATCTCCATCAACTTCAAATCATATCATTGGGTGGAGGTATGACAACAACAAAAGAGCCCTCATCATTCTTAGAGTTCAAGGGCAGCAAGAGGTCTCTAACTTTCAGACCTTGAACTTCTATGAAGGTCTGGATCTAGTCAACATGCCACGTGTCAATCAAAGCCGATCAAGACAAACTGACAAGCTGGCTCAAAGAATCCATGACAGGGTCACTGTAGAGTTCAACTTCAGAAGGAGACCAAGGCAATCAAGCAATGCCATCGGTCAACTAGATGTTAAGGCAGACCCCAAGATTAGTTTCAAAGGGAAACTTTGACTGAAGGCCCAGTGGCAGAACCTAAGAGCCTTGTCTCATCATCATCAACTGTTGCAGAGATTCATACCCTTTCTTAGACACCTATTGGTGAAGGTTCTTCTCAACCCCTCTTTGGCCAGAACTTGGAAGCTAAACCAAGGAATTAAGGCCAAAGCTCTCTCCACCCTAAGTCATAAAGGTCTGTGAGTGACAAAGGAAAAAGAAAGATGACATCTGAGGAGATTGAGGAGGAGGAGAGAGAGAGAGAGAGGAAAAGGAAGCTGAGGGGAGAAAGTTCCTCTTTTGGGTCTACAAGACTCATAGAAACTAATATTCAGACTACCCCCAGGCCAAACACTCAGGATGATGAGTTGAGGGCAGTCAGGATCAATAACCTACAGACCAGGAACTATGACATTGATAATGTCATTTCTCTCCCCTTAGAGGAATTGAATGAACTGGTTGACATGGAAAGGTCAAAGGAGAAGAAGGAGGCAGAAGAAGCAGAGCTACTGGTATAAATCAAAGAAGAAATAAGAGAAATAAGATTGTATAAGGATGTGCTTACTCTCTCCATAGTTCAAGAAAGTCCTACACATGAGGATGTGATTCAACAAGAACCTCAGGTAGAAAGAGAAGAAGATAGGATCAAAATGGTCAACTACTTGAGTGCCATAGGCCTTTATACGGCAGATGCACTTCTTTCCTTATCCTATGACTATGTTGAGTTTGAGTATCTCAAACAACTTGAACTTGAGATAGTCAAGGAAAGAAAGATCACTAAAAGGAAGCTAAGGGAAGAAGCTACAAAGTCAAGATCCATCATCTAGAAGAGCATGAAGAAGTCTGAAGACAGGCAGAGGATGATGAGCTTCTTGAAGTTGTATGGATTCTCCGGAAGGAGACTTGGCCCTATGTCTCTATTAACTATGGATGAGCATATCAGGGTAATCAAGCAGAAGATCAAGAGTGGAGAGCTGATAGACTTACACTCCCTTCCAAGTCAATCTCCACTTGAAGTGGAGGTTAAGGTAGAACAACCTAATACAACACAACCTGAACCTCCTGCTGAATCTCAACAAGCTTCATCTTCTGATCCACATCAGGGTCAAACTCCCTCTCCTTCTGAACATGTGAGAGAGAAAGACCCAACTAAGAAAGACAAAGAAGATCAATCAGGTGCTGTAGGCCAGTTTTCTCAGTTAAAAGTAACAAAGAGAAAGAAAAGGATGGCTTCAAAGCCAAAGAGAAAGAAAAAGAAAGAAACATCCTTTTCTGAACCTTAGGATGAGTCAGAACATCCTGAGGATGTGCAACCAGAGGATGCTCCATCATCTCCAAATCAAGCAGCTCCTCTAGAATCAGGAAGACCCATCCTGTCCTAGACATACACCACAAATCCGGAAAGGTGCTATGTCATTATAGATCATGGCATTGAGGATGTCTACACATGGCAAGACATGTTCAATATGCCTTTGCATGATCTCTTTGACATGAGAAGACACTTTGATAGTCTGAGGGATCCTGATCATCTCATGAAGAAAGGGATGGTCATTATTCTTATGAGGACTGTTAATATCTAAAGCCTTCAAGTGTTTTGGTAGCATCAGCCTAGGGGAAGTTTGTAGAGATTATATGATGAGGCTGATGCAACCCAAAAACCCAATGTCTCTCTTGCATGCATGCACATGGGTAATAAAGAAGAATGCTTCAGAAGTTTCACATAAGCAACATAAATATTCTAAGTGTGAAATCTTCTGAAGCCAAGACCAATATCTTTCAAAGCCAAAGATGAATTCTTCCGAAGCTTCAGAGACAAAGTCTTCCAAAGTCAACACTTGAAGATAGATTTCTTCCGAAGACTTTTACCACACATGCTTTATCTGATGTACTTTACATAAATTTGGATACCTTTCCGCTGCAACCCTGTAAAGTCACCAACTTTCACACATTGGTGAAAAGGTCCATATTTTTAGTAACTGTACATTGAGGTCTTGAGTCTATAAACTTTCTACTTCATGTACTTTATTCTTTTTGTAATAGCTTAGGATGTGAGCTATGTCATGTTATAGTCACTAGTCAAAAGGAAATATACCTTTTGACTCTACAATTGATTTTATTTGTGTATAGTCAATTGTATCAAGCTGGCCTTCAAAGTATGGCCGGTTGTAGGATGCAATATATGTATCTCAAGTACTTGTAACTTTCTTTTATGCTTTGTAACACTTGTAATTGAAATTGAGAATCTAATATACTACAATCTTAAAAACCATCTCCTTATGTATCTTGTTATCTTGTTCTATCTCATATTTACTTGTGTTCTTAGTCTCATTACTTGAGGTTAACCAGTTTTACTATTTGATTAGTTGAGTGTTCTTAACCAACTCTCCTCTTTGTGTTGTTGTGTTGTTTTTGCATACCCTTCAACCGTCTTGCACTTGTTACTATGGTTTTTTGGTTCACGAAATGTTAAAGAAAATATTATTTAAGATTTATTTTTAAAATCGAACAATATTTTTGGGAAATAACGTACTACAATATCTTGTTTGGATTTTAATAAAGAGTAGAGTACAATCTATTATCTATAATACCATGTTACCAAATGAATACTTTGATTCTATCATGTGTTTAAACATTTTTGTAAATATTTAACAATCTAACATATGTGTTAAAGATTAATTTCTAAAAGCCATTAGAAAGTCATTAGTTTATAGTTTTAAACTATTTTTTACTACAATGATTTAAGCAAACGAAATTTTGTTTTATAAAGAAATTAAAAGTAGTGTTTTACAACAAAAAGAGATATAGTTTATTTTATATGAGTTGAGAAGCTTACAAACGATTTTATTGTCGTTTAGATCTAACGAGCGTGTTAGAAGCGAGTTTATTGTATATATAAACCGATAAGCTTAAAAGCAATATTTTGTTGTTGTTTATTCTAACAAGCATGTTAGAACCGGTATATATTTTATATATCAAAAAGCTTTAAAACGATTGATGTAATCGTTTATTTCTAACAAGTAAGTTAGAACTGCATTTATTTTATATAAATCGAAAAACTTTTAAACCGATCTTTGTATTCGTTTATTTCTAATGTGCGGGTTAGAAGTGGCTATTCTAACCAACAAGCTTAAAATGTTATTTATAATCATTTATTTTCTAAAAATCGTGTTAGAAAATGGTTTAATTAATAAAAATTTAATATTTTAAATGATTGTTGTAATCATTTGTTAAAATCGTTTTATGTATAAAAACCAAAATGTGTTTAAAAACGTTTTCAATCATTTATTCTCTAATGAATGTGTTACAAGTGGTGTATTCTATTAATAAAAAATTGTTAATTAAAATAACCATTGTCTTCTAACGAGTATGTTAGAAATATAACCATTTTTGTAGTTTATGGTTTTGACTATTCAGATCAAGATATAAAATAAAAATCATATATTTTAAAAAAAATTGCAAAGCTAGGAAATATTTTGAATGAATAAAACATGTGTTTTGCAATCTAAAATGGTTAACTACTCATGGGAGAAGTAGCACATCTCGAACCACATAATAGTCTCGATGAGATTTATTTAGAAAAAAAACTTGAGATTTTTGTGAATAGAAATAATTATTCAAATACAACTACTTCCGAATAAGATAGTGTATACATAATGTTGGTTTTTCCGGTTTTGACTATTTAAATTAGAGTTTCAAGATAAGATGAGAAACTTAATCATATGAGTGCATGAAGTATATTGAGGGAGTACCTGAAGACATTCCATAAAATCGTTATCATTGCTAATGATGAAAGTGTTATAGATAATAACACTTTGAGATTTGATGTCTAGGTGTAACTTTTATCCATTTAAATTATTATTAAAAAGTGTTTTACACTTTGCGTTTCATTTTCGATTGTATTATTATTTGTGCTCAATATCTTAAGATAACACATGCAATATTTACAACAAAATAAATTAATTTCTATTATGACTTTCAAAATGATTTTATGGGAAATAATTTAAATGAAAATATATAAAACAGATAGTGCAATGAGAGATTTGCATAGAAAACAACTTGAGAGTTGTTGAATTGTTTTATGTATCGAAGAGAAATCAAATGTCATACAATATCATGAGATCGAAAATATGATAAGTGTATATTGAGATCAAAAATATGATAAGTATATTGATATGAAATACACAAGTATGAGATATACCGATAAACTTTATTTGAAATTATCATAAACATTCACAAGTATGGATAGATCTGCATATGGAAGCAATATATGTTGTCTTTAATGAATTTAGCTAAATTCATTCTAAAAGATATAAATGTAAATAAATTGACCATATAAATATTATTAGAGCTATGTGGAGGATTTTTCTTTTGTTTGGGAAAATATCATAGTTACACATAGTTTAAAGGCAACAACAATACATGTGTGCCAGTGTCAATGTGTTTGACTATGTCTTAATGTAATATTAATTGTAGATGAGTTTTATTTATCTTGTTAATGATAAATGTGTTCCACGAAGTGAATTGAATCATGACTTATTACTAAATCTTTATAAGTCAAAGGGAAGATAGTGCCTTTTGCACTTCGCACACTCGCACTACTGTGCTTGAAAGTCGGCTTAGTAGTTTTGAAAGATGCTACCAAGATCTTGGTCTTAACTCAATGCCAACTACAAAAGTGTGTGTATGCTAGATTGGTACCGGTCTTGCATTTGAGTTGCTATCTACCCATTATGGTAATGTTGAGTTCCGGTAGTTACTACCGACTGACTGTTGCTGAGTTGGTGTTGAGGCGACTACCGGGTCCAGCGTTATGACTGGTAACTTGCTTATGGATGAGAGGTTTAAAGGAAAACGAGTTATGTTCCTAAACCGAATGATGATGAATAAGTCTCATGATTTGTCTATAATAAGATATGGATATGGAAAAGGGTTAATGCGTTATTCCTTAAAGTTATGAAGGATCAGAATTAATCATCTTCTATTCACATGCTAAATTATTATAGTCTAACGCATGCTAGCCTAGTACTTATCAAGTATGATTCTCTAAGAAGCTCAATTATGTATAGACAAAGTTGAAAGAGGATACTAATTCGGTTCAAGGAGGTTGTTATAACCTATGGAAAACTTAACTAACTAGATAATATTATCTAGTATACAAAGCCTAATGAGGAGGACTTAATTTTCTAGGTTTATCTGATAGCAAACCTCACTCTGAAATCAAATCGCAAGAAATGTGGGGGAGATGCCATTTTAGAAACAACCCTTTAGGGTATGTAGAAATGGTTTTGTGAGAAGTTTTCTAAAACCTATTTTGAACGGGAGAACCTTTCATTACCTTATATGGATGTTATCTAATAACACTTAAATATGGGGGTTTCTTTTATTTAAAAATAAAATGTTAGCAATATGGATTTTGAAAATCCAAAGATATTGCAAACACATATTCTAGTGTAGTACATAAAGGTCATAAGAAGTTTGTGATAGACTCAAATTCTAATTGGCTAGATTTAGAATCATGATAGATGTCTATTAACAAATACATAAAAGAGATGTGTTCGTCTTGAAATAAGAATTGTATTCTTTAAATACACTTAAAAGTTTCACAAAAGAATTTCTAACTTACGAGTTAAGAACACATCATGAAAACTTATCTCGATTATTGTTATCTATATCGACTTGACAAAGTGATAGAAAATAATTTTGGATCCAAACAACCATTGGGTTGAAACGATAAGATAGAGAGGAATTGAAATAAAGCCCGTAGGAAAAGGGGAATATGAGGGAAACATAACCTAGTTGACCGGAGAACCCAAGATCTAGGTTCGATAGGACAACTTAATCATATGACCAAAGGAGTCACTATAAGGGAGTACCCTAAAACTAAAATGGAGTCACAAATTTCTTAGTCCATTCACTCTGGGAAGTACCCCGAACCAGTAACCAAAGGAAGGTTAAGCAAATTGAGGTTAAATGATTGTGAGAATCAATATAACCATGATTCTTTTAATCATTCATGGAATCACCTATGTTAGAAAGAAGTGGGGTCACTTTGAATTGATTTGTGGGGTGGCGCAAATCCTAGAGATCTCGCAGAACCAGGATAGTGCTCCATGACCATAACGGACACAACAATGAGGGGATGTGCCCAACTAGGGAGAGTCTTGTGTGAATATATATTGTTGGCTACACAAAACGGGATATGTTCAAAGACATCGCGTCTAGACACCATCAGTATGCTAAATATGCTTCACAAAGGAAGGTTCAATGAGAACACCAACCTATCCTACAAGACTTATCTAACGTGTTTTAATTAGGATTTTTTTGTGTTCTGATCGATCTCCATTCATATGGGGGATTGTTGGAATTTTAGAAACAAAATATTTATATTTATATAATGTTGGATCAAGAAGAAGGCTGGTGCAACCAAAACCAAACACTTAGACAAATTTTGGTACAACTAACAAAGGACTTTCGAAGCTAAGTATGGAACTTCCGAAGGATATGGAGTTCTTCTGAAGACAAAGTCCAAGATCAACTTCCGAAGGAAAATCTCCAACTTCCGAAGACAAAGTCTTCTATTCCGAAGTTCAAGACTTAGAAGAAATAAAAGATAGTGACTTTCGTACCAAAAGTTCCCAAACAATGGAAGAAGCAGCATCTTCGGAAGTATAAAAGGCTTCAAAAGAACTTGTTCTTCCGAAGCCAATTAACCTTCGAAAGATGCTGCTAATGAACCAGTGGACTTAAGTATGGTCTCTAAAACTCTACTACAGACCTCTGATACTGCATGGTGTTTTCCCAAAAGGCCATGTAGTTGACCATATTTTATTCCACTGTTCACCTTTTTATGTTAGTACACGTTACCAACTTTAGTTGGTGACAAAAGACAAGTCATGGATATGTCATGACTACCGTATCTTAGATAATATTATTTAAGATACCTAAACATTATCCTTGTAGTATTAGCTTTAGATTAAGGTTTCTAGCTAGTATCTATGTATACCCGACTATAGGTAGTAATATATAGTTTCTCTTCGTAACTCTTGTTGTAAGCTTGTAAGAGTCTTGTAAACTTTGAGTTAAGAAATAATATATATAAGTATCTTGAAATTATTCTCTTGTGTTTTTCTTGTGTTACTTAGTATATTATAATCAACTCTTACAAGTACTCTCCTTCTTGAGTGTTTATGAGTATAATACTTGTGTTTAGTATCAATAATTTTGGTAGCAGAGCTTCTTAGGCTCTTGATTGTGTGATCTAACCATCCTAATCAACCTATTGTTTACTCATTCTTTTACTACACTCAAATTATGGCCTTGAACCAGAAATTTGAATATGAAATAGGGACGATGACTAAAGCACCCATCATCACCCTAGATAACTTTAGACAATGGAGCAGACGTATAGAAGGGTCCATCAGATATCAAGATAGCTGCATGTGGAGATCCATTTCCCAAGGTCCCTACAAGCCAAAGGTGGATTCACCTTCTGGTGGTGGTGTCATGATAGAGAAGGCAGTGGAGGACTACTCTGAAGGAGATCTCAAGCGGATAGACATAGATGAAAAGGCAATGACAGTCCTGATGACAACAATTCCTAACTTCATTATGGTAGGGTTTGAGAATTGCACAATTGCTAAAGGACTGTTTGATGCCTTAACCTTAATGTATTCCAACTCCAACGACTCAAAGAAATATTCCCTGAAGCAACAATTTGAGAACTTTACTCATATTATTGGAGAGACCTTGCACCAGCAATACTTCAAGTACATGGATTTTATCTCTTCCCTTCAGTCTATGGGAATAGATTCTGAATTGAGAGCCTCTCATGGAAATTCATGAGTGTACTTTCCAACGAATGGACGTTCTAGTGTGTCTCCATCAAGAGGATAGAGAACCTGAACACACTCATAATGACTAAGCTATACGGTAATCTTGATGGATACTGTGTAGAGATGGAAAACAAGAGTGGCCGACAAGGAAGCAGACCTTCAACCCTTTCCTCAAGCAATGCTCTCATGGTTGCTGAAGGCTCAAGACCCCCAACCTTAGTAGTACCTGCCATACTCAAAACAACAATCTAGCTCTACTGGGCCTTACATCATATTCCCTGAGACCCCAAGGTCTCAACAAGCTCAGCCCAGTCCCTTTTATTACAATTGTGCTTTTGTCTCAAGAAGTGGACACTCTAATGATTTTCTGTTCTATTTTGAAGATCTAGAGTGTTACTGCCCGGATGAGGTGGAGTACATGGACATAGTCCAACAAATGGCTCTGCTAACCTACAGGACAAAGAAGTTCTTGAAGAGAATAGGAAGGGAGTTCCCTCAAAACCCAACAAGTAGCAAGTTCGGGTTTGACAAAGCAAAATCCAAGTGTTACAACTATAACTAGCTGATCATTTTGCCGGGGAATGCAAAGCTCCTAAATCAAACTCGAGATCTGCTTATGCCTCCTCACATCCTTCCACATCAAAAGTTGCTGGAAAATCAATTGAAACTGTTGTTGTGGCACAAGAAGTTGATTAGAACTTTATGGTCCAAGATGTCACCTATACACAAGCACTCGTGGTTGGAATAGACAACTCTAAGGTATATGATCATCTCTATACTCCAGCATGTATTGCCAAGATTAAAATGTACCAAGACTATAACATGGAAATTAAATCCTATATTAAGTCCTTAAACATCTTAAAAGCTGATATTAAAAAGGCTGAATCTAACTATTAAGATAAAATTGAGGAGTTAGAGAAAACTGTTTCCTCTTTAAAACATGAGCATACTAATTACAGGACTCAAATCAAGGATTTAGTATCCAAGTTAACTGAGACTCAAGCCAAGCTAGTAATAGCTGAAGCTCAAGCTAGGAAGCATGTTATTTTTGAGAAAAACTTCTAAGCCATTATTGCATCATGCTCCCACTCCAAATTTTGTTATCAAAACTAAGCAGGGTTGGGAACCAATGAAATTGCTCTACCATACTCTTATGAGTCTATTAGACAACCAAGGTGTAGTACTAAAGAGAAAAAGGTCCCATCTATTGACCCATCTTCACTTGAGTTGAAGAATGATGCAATAATGGAGACCACGATAGGGAAGGAACAGGTAAATCAACCCATTTCTACTTGTGATGATCAACCCCTATCCACCAAAGCTAGAAGAAACAAGGCAAAGGCAGCCAAAAGAACTGCTAAGAAAGTAGCTAAATCTAAGCTAAAGATTGACCCATAGCAAAAAGGTGTATTCATTTTAGCTTGATTCCAGGTGGTAGGCACTTCTGATTCATGAAAGGAGTGTAGTACCAACACTTCTATCCTACGAAAGGATTAGAAGTCAAAGGGGAAAGCTGCAGAGGAAGATAAAAGGATGAAGAAATTGAAGACATCAAAATCCCCAAAGTTTAACATTGCATGCATAATGTGTGGTCTGCAGAAACACTTGGCTAAAGATTGTTACTACAATCCAGCAAGCACACATTATGCAAATAATGTTAAAAGGGAAGCAACTAAGGAAGGAATCACTTTTGGACCTTATCACATGGTTCAAGTGATGAGAAAAGGAAAGCTAGTTTCCGAAGCAAAGTTGCTTTTAGAAGAAACTCATTCTTCTGAAGGGAAAGTGGCTTCGGAAGTTAAGCCAAGGAAGGCTCAAAAGAACAAAAGAGCCTCCTCAGAACCTTCCGAAAAGAAAGCTGCTTCGGAAGAGAAGGTAGTAAACTCTTCTTCCGAAATCAAAGAAGCTTCGGAGAAGGTCATGATGCTCAAGCTTCAAAAGCTCATCTAAGCTGACCAATCATGGGATGGAATAGAAGATCAGACAAGATGATGCAGTCACACGTTCCTCTTCAAAGACATCAATTGAACCCTCTACCATTGATATTGGTTCAATTATGTAATTATCATTGGAAGAACCCAAGACCAGCAAGGCTTGGGTTTCCAATCAAAACTAACTTTTCACCTTATGTGCAGGGATATTCATAAGACAAAAACAATAATGTCTGGATAGTGGACTGTGGATGCTAGGCATATGACTGGGAATAGATCTCTACTTCAACAATTTCAACATTTTGATGGAGGTCCTGTTCAGTATGGAGGTGAGACCGGAGGATACATTTTAGGCAGAGGAAGTGTATCCAATGGCTTGTTAAGAGTCGACAAAGTGAACTTTGTCAAACAGGTTGAACACAATCTCCTAAGTGTTTCTCAGTTTTATGATCAAAAGCATCAAATGCTTTTCACAGAGCCTGAGTGCATCATCCTCAAACCTAGGATGACAATTCCTCAGGAATTGTTGCTTCTTAGATCTCCCAGAAAAGGGGATATGTACAAGCTGGATATGAACATTGCTTCCCTATTAGGTGAAGTATCATGGTTTCTTTCCGAAGCTGATGGTGATGGGTCTGCCTTATGGAATAAATGTATGTGTCATGTAAATTTTAAAACCATGAACAAATTGGTTAAAAATAACTTGATACATGGCATGTCCAAAAAGGAATTTTTCCGTAGAGATAACTGTGTGGCATGCATGAAAGGAAAGCAACATAGAGTCTCTCACAAATCCAAAGAGGTTAACTCTATCACCACCCCATTAAACTTATTGCACATGGATTTATTTGGTCCAACAAGTATAATGAGAATTTGAAGGAAATCATATTGCCTTGTGATAGTTGATGATTTTACGAGATTTACATGGGTATTCTTCTTAAGAACTAAATATGAAACTGGTAAAACTATAAAATCTTTTATTCTTAAAATTGAAAATCAAAATGATCACAAGGTAAAGATTATTAGGAGTGATCAAGGGACTGAGTTTAAGAATCTAGTTCTTGACTCATTCTATAACTCAAACCGGATTACCAGAGAATACAATGCTCCTATAACTCCTCCATAAAATGGTGTTGTTGAGAAGAGGAACAAGACACTGATTGAGGCTGCTAGGACCATGTTAGCTGATTCAAAGTTGGCTCTAGCATTCTGGGCAGAGGCGGTCAACACTGCATGCTATGTGCAAAACAGGGTTCTCATTTTTAAGCCACATGGAAAGACCCCTTATGAGCTATGGAACAGTAGGCCACCTTTCATTTTAAAGGTTTTAAATATACGTTTTAAATGACCAAGATTTTAAGAGGTTTTAACAGGAAGATCAATTTTTCCATAACAAAATGTGCTATGTATATGTTCTAAAATAAAAAAAATTCACACTGACCTAGCAGCGCGACCGTAGCCAGGGGCGTTGTCCCTTGGACCACACTAGGGGCTGCTGCCACTAGGACCCCGCTATCAAGGCTTGCCGCCCCCGAACCTGACTGTCCCACGGAGGATCAATTATGTTTGATGATGACTTATTCTTATGGTGCATAATATATATATGTGAATGTACAATGCATGATGTTTATGATGCATGATGTTGATGATGATGTAGGATGTTGATGATGATGTGTAATGGTATATGTTATGTATGATGATGCATGATGATGTTTTGATATGTTTTCTTATGTTCCTTACTACGTATTATGATATGACTTTACGTGGTGTGATTGTGATATTTCAAGGAAATGAAAGGAGGTTCACATCTCATTGAGAGTTGTTAGCTCAACTGTGTGTTTACAACGTGCGATATTGGGTAACTCATAAGGGTTCATACACATAGTCGGAGTTAGTCTTGGTGACTGCTCCAATATGTGTGATTTGGTAATTACTGTGTGTTATGTAGCATGTGATTTTGGCTAACCCATAAGAGTTCACACACACAGGGGGAGTTAGTCTATATGACTACTCTATATGTGCAATATGGGGTCCTCATCGCTTAACCCTAGATGAAATAGCTTTGTGCTCAAAAGCGGGGTTAAGCACATGACAGGACCTAGATAGAAGTGAAAAGATAATAAATGTATGAAAATTGCGATAAGTATGAAATCTGCGAAACGTGCGAAATGCACGAAATGAACGATGATGAAGATAATAATTATTACCTTGATATACGTATGTTGTGTGATCACGTGCGATAGTAAAGAAAATGTTTTAACGAATGAAAGGTAATATAATGTTTTTTTGTAAAACTAGAACTCACTCAGCAATGCTAACTTTTTATGCATTTTCCAGTTGGCAGGTAATGGTTTGCTGAGGATGGCACGAGGCGACTACTTGGCTCATTTTGGATGGCATTCTTTTGTATAATGTTTTTACATTATAATGCGAACAAAAATTTTTTGTAATGAATGTTGTATTATTTTGCAATTGCGATTATTATAATATAATGAAATGTTTGTTTAAATATTTCCACTAAAATATTATATTAAAGGTAATATAACTATACGTTTTATGTGCGGTGATTAACTAGCTGTGAGCGTCTCGGGAACGGGGCCTTACAAGTTGGTATCATAGCCAAAGTTTATGTGGAATGGGTAAAATTTTCAAAAGACACCTAAACTTAAACTGAGAATAGGACAAAAGGGAAGGGATGCTAGTCCGAGTAGTTGCCTGCCATCGGGTATTTTCTTAATGTTAATCGGTATTACGTGCACATGTTATGTGGTTTACGTGCTTTTAGTAGATTTAGATACTGATGTAATCAGGATAGGAAATGCTTGGGTTATGATGAGTAAAGTAAGTGGCTAATCATAACTGGCCACTATAATTAGGGACTTACTATACTTGACATAAACTGAGCTATTACCTTGAATGACCATGTTGGTGTTTGAATCTTATAGCGTGATTAAAAGATGGCTCGTGGTAGATCTTCCAAGGCATCTAATGGTGGAGGTCGTGGTGGACGTGGTGTTGAACCACGAGCCACAAGAGGAAGGCCTAGAGCCGAAGAGGTGGTTCATGAAGAACCCATGACCCGTTATCCGGAGGCTAGGGACGAGAGTGCTAACTTAAGAGCCTCAGTGAAGGAGGCTATTATCGAGGAAGTGCATTAGGTCATGCAAACGATCCTATCGTATGTGATGACCGAAGTGATAAAGGTTGTAATGGAAGGAGACTGAAGGGAAAGGCACAGGTCCTCGGGAGGACAGGAGCGACCGCAGACTGAGACGGTTCTCTCCGATGATGAGGAGGAGGAAGAAAAGCCAATGCAGGAGGCAGCACGAGGCTGTAACTATGGGGCATTTAAGGGATGCAAGCCCCTAACTTTTGATGGAAATGGAACTGCTACTGCTGCTCACCGGTGGGTGAGAGAGATGGAAGCCGTTCTTGATACCAGCGAGTGTCGGGAGGATCAAAAGGTGAAGTTCGCCGCCTAGTCTTTTGTGGACTCGGCTTTATGTTGGTGGGAAAATATTGTCCAAGCTGAGGGTAGCAGGGCTATTGGGAGGATGAGGTGGGCAGAGTTGATGAAGTTGGTGATTGAGGAGTTCTCTCCCTATAGGGAGTTGGATAAGGTTGAAAGAGAGTTCCTGTAGCTGGAGGCGGGAACCATGACACATCAGCGGTACACCACCAAATTCAACGAGATGGCACGGCTGGTGCCTGATCAGGTGATACCTCTGTCGTGAAAAATCAAGAGGTATATTCTGGGCTTGCCAGCGGATATTCGCAGGCATATGATTGTCGCTCGGCCGTGTACGTTTAGGTTGGTGGTCGATTTGGCAGGAAGACTGTATGACGAGCGAGAGGTGGTGGTGGCTGAGGTGAACAAGAAAGGTGGTGGTGACCAAAATTCGAATGGGAAACAGTTTGGAGGTGGCGGAGCCGCTCCAAACAACAAGGTGGCAAAGGTGGGTGACCGACATGTGGTCACATCTGGTGCAGGGTCGAAGAATTGTGGTAAATGCGGTAAGGAGCATTTGCGAGAATGCAAATGGGGATCACACATTTGGTTCAAATTTGGGAAGCCTCGTCATATGGCTAGAGATTGTGGAGTTATGAGGTTCTATAACTATGGAGAGAACGACCATCTGAATAGGGATTGCAAGAAGCCGATGGCGGAGAGTTTCGGGGCAGGGAAGAAGTCCGAAACTGAAGGGCAGAAGGCAAGCACCCGAACTTTCACGATGACTCAGGAGGAGGCAATGACAGACCCCGATATGATGTCAGGTATGTTTCTAGTAAACCAAACTCTTGCATCTGTGTTATTTGATTCCGATGCTACTAGGAGTTTCATTTCTGCTGCCTTTTGTGCTAAGTTGCCCATTAGGAGTAGAAGTATTGATTAGCCTTTCGATGTAGAAACTACCATAGGTAAGTCCACTAGGATTTTTGAGATGATAGAAGGTTGTGACATTGAATTAGAAGGCCATAGATTTCTAGTTAGACCGTTTGTGATGACCTTAGGCGGTTTTGATGTAGTCTTAGGAATGGATTGGTTGGTGGACTATGAGGCTAACATCGTATGTCATAAGAAGATCATCAGATTACCGGCACCTAACGGGAGTTTGGTGACAATTCACAGTGATCGAGTTACGACTATCCCGAAGGTAATTGTGATAGGGGTGGCGGGAAAATGCATGAGTCATGGGTTTAGTGCCTACTTGGCCTACGTGAAGGATGTGGATTTGCCAACACAACAACTTTCTAACATACCGGTTGTGTGTAACTTCCAGACATGTTCCCAAAGGATTTACCAGGTGTGCCACCGGACCGTGAGATCAAGTTTCAGATCGATTTGATACCCGGTACCCAGCCTGTAGCTAAGGTATCGTATCGGTTGGCTCCGGCTGAGATGAAGGAACTGATGGAGTAATTGTAGGAGTTGCTTGTAAGGGCTCATTAAACCGATTATCTTTCCTAGGGGTGCTCCGATCTTATTCGTGAATAAGGACGGTATACGAGGATCTGTATTGACTACCGGGAGCTGAAAAAGTTGATGGTGAAGAATCGGTATCCATTGCCAAGGATCGATGACCTATTTGATCAGCTCCAAGGTGCCAGTTGGTTCTCAAAAATAGATCTTCGATCTGGCTACCATCAACTGGAGGTTAAGGAGCAAGATATTCCTAAAATAGCTTTTTGCACGTGTTATGGACACTATGAGTTTCTCATTATGTGTTTTGGTTTGACCAACGCACCAGCTGCTTTTATGGATGATGAATCGAGTGTGTCAGCCGAGGTTGGATAAATCAGTGATTGTGTTTATGAATGATATCTTGATTTATTCGAAGAGTGAGGAAGAGCATGTCAGTCACATTCGAGAGGTGTTGGAGACGTTGAGAAGAGAGAAGTTGTATCCCAAGTTCTCCAAGTGCGCATTCTGGCTGTGCGAAGTTCAGTTCTTGGGTCATGTAGTGAATCCCGAAGGGATTATGGTGGACCCGGCAAAGGTGGAAGTGGTGATGCAATGGAAGTCACCAAAGACACCATCCAAGATTCGCAGTTTCTTGGGTTTGGCGGGCTATTACAGAAGATTCATTCAAGAATTCTCTAAGATAACTTCTCCACTGACTAAGTTGACATGTAAGGATGTAAAGTTTGTATGGGGTCAAGCTCAAGAGAAGGCGTTTGAGGAGTTAAAGGCGAGGTTGACTAAAGCTCCTATCTTGTCGTTAGATGATGGAAGCGAATATTTGTTGGTTTATTCCGATGCTTCCTACTCGGGGTTGGGATGTGTGTTGATGCAGAGAGGAAAGGTTATATCCTATGCATCCTAACATTTGAAAATTCATAAGGTCAATTATCCCACTCATGACTTGGAGCTAGCAGCTATGGTCTTTGCATTAAAGATATGGTAGCATTACTTATACTGGACGAAATGCACCATATTCACTAACCACAAGAGCTTGAAGTACTTCTTCGAGTAGAAAGATTTGAACATGAGGCAGAGGAGATGGTTGGTGCTCATAAAGGATTATGATTGCAAGATCCATTACCATCCGGGCAAAGCCAACGTGGTGGCGGATGCCGTTAGCCGAAAGGAGAGACCCGAGTTGATTCGGGTGAAGACTTACAAGTTGGTCATGGCCCCTAATGTGATGAAGCATGTCAAGGAGTTTCAAGATGAGGCATTGAAGCAAGATCATCTTAACTCTTAAAGAATGAGAGGTTTGGTCGCGGAGTTTGGTGAAAACACACTCGATGTTAGGACCTGATTCGAAGGGATGTGGATACCACGTTTTGGGATCTAAGTGTGAAGATTATGGATGAAGCTCATAAGACTCGATACTCTATTCATCCCGGTGCTACGAAGATGTACCATGACATGAAGAAAGATTACTAGTGGACGGGTATGAAGCGCGATGTAACGGAGTATGTGAGTAAGTTTAGATACATGTTGTTCCTAGTTTATGAGCTTAAATGTAAAAGTCTTTCACGTTTTACATATATTTAATGAATTGGTTCAATGAAATATAAATATGGGGTTGATGTTTATTAAAGTTTATTTATATCATAATGTTATTGTGTTAAGTATAATTCATATGTATGAACTTATTATATAGGTTTGAAGTTATTGTACATAGTTCTTAGTCAATAATGATTAAGAAATGTGTTCAACCTAGTCGGGTGAGTATTCCTGCTAATGAACCATACTTATGGACAATACATATGAATACATCATGCTTATGGGCCAGCCGCACGACTAAACCAGAAGATTGGATCAGTCATATGATTGAGACATAAGATTAACTCAGTCGCATGACTGAAGCTTCAGTCATGCGTATGACTCAGTCGCATGACTCAGTCGCACGGCTCAATCACACGACTGAAGTACGAATGAAAACTACAAACCTATAAACACCACTTAATTCATGGAAAAACATAACAATTCAGAGAATTCAAGATTACTTCATAATTTCACAAACCCTAGCCGTCCAGAACGTCCAAGAAAGCCAATCGAACTTCAAAGTCCGTTCTTGATCAATTCCTACTCGTTCTTAACGTTTAGTTCATTCTTACATTCATCGGGTTAAAGTTCTCACTGATTTGATCACCAATCAAATAGGATTCCGCACTATTTAATCTGGTCTCATGCATTATCAGTTAGTATTCCGTACGTACACGGTCCTGGCAAGTGGTATCAGAGCCTTGGCTCTTGATTTTGCATGGATTCGATTAGTTTTGGTGTTAAAACTCACGTTTTAATTAGTCACCACGTTGGTTCTAAAGATGTTTTCGACGTTTGCATGCATAAAAGTTTTTTTTTCATCATACGGCAGATTAGGGTTTCTGGGAAAATCGAGTTTTTGTGTCAAAGTGTCAAAATATTGATTTTACATTAACAACAACCTCCAGTCGCACAATTGGTCTAGTCGCATAATTGAACTCACACGTATGCTTCATTCGCACGATTAAAGTCAATCACATCCCTCATTCGCACGACTGAATAACTCCAGTCGCTTGATTCCAATTGCCATGTTCATACGCACGACTGAATCCAATTGCACGATTGAATTCATTGACACCCTTCATTCGCACGAGTGAACCATACTAATAATCCATTCGCACGAGTGAAACTGTCAAGTTCCAAAAGTACCAAGTTTACAGCAATGGAAGATCAATTTGCTGCATTTTCTGTCGGGAAGGACTCACGCATCCAGAATCTACTACTTCTGGAGAATGAGATTGGTAATCATAACAAACCGCCTAAGTTTATAACGTTAGATGATTATCCATAATGGAAACATCGGTTCGAGATCTATCTAAATGGAGTTGATCCCAATCTTTGGACATCCATAGAGACTGGTTACACGGTACAAGTCAGTGCAAATGGAGTCAAGTTAACTTTGGGAGGAGTGAGTGAATCTCAGAAGATACTCTTCAATGCCGAGAAGAATGTTTATTCCGTGTTGACTCAGTCAATACCGAAAGACATCTTTCATCAGTTTTTGAAGAACAAGTAGGCCAAAAAGCTATGGGAGGCTCTAGAGAAGAGGTATGATGGAAACACGACGTTGAAGGCTCTGAAGGCTAAGGCTCTCAAGAAGAAGTTCGATAATTTCTCTTCGATAGGAAATGAGAGCTTAGATGACATTATTGACAGGTTCTACAATCTAATGAGTGAGTTGCACACTCATCGTGTAACAACGTCTATGGAAGATAAAGTGTCAAGTTTTGCTGATGGCTTACCTGAGAAATAGGATTCATTTGTGTCTTATCAAAGACAGAACAACATTCTTGCATTGTTAGACATAAATGACTTCATTTTGAAGTTAAGAGAAGAAGAACTGTTAGGACCTGCTACGTACGGTGTACTAACTGATTCAACGTGAAACCAGATCAAATAGTGCGGAATCCTATTTGATTGGCGATCCAATCAAAGAAAACGTTAATCCGATCAAACCTAACGATTAGAATACGTTAAGAATAGATTAGGAATGATCTGAAACGTTCTATGAACTTGGATGAGACGTACTGGATGAACTCAGAC
>BJCM01219843.1:0-13367 GCA_018326385.1 Flaveria bidentis | reverse complement strand
AAGATTAACATTTAGTCTTTTATTGTATATTTTATATTTTGTACTAGTATAAGGACTAGTTTTGTAAATTGTTAGTTCCTTAGTTTCTAGTATAAATAGCTTAGGCTAGAGAGTTAGTTAAAAAAATGAGTTTTTGAGAAGCAGTTGCTAAGTTGTTATTGAGTGATTGTGTGCTTCAGTTGTTAACTGCTTTCTTACTCTTGTAATTGTCTTAGCTATATCAATGAATAGTGAATTTGTTGATATTGCTTGAATTGATTACAATTGTTTGTGTTTCTATTGAATTGTTCACATAAATCATTACAGATTGTCTCAATTGATCCTATCACTTTACGTCAAAACATACATCTGCACTTTCCCCCGAAAGTCAGAAGTCAAACTACACTTTCCTTCGGGTGCAACAGCCCTAGTGGACACCCTTCAATCGCTTGGCCTCCATGCGACTGAACATCATGCGATTGAACCAATATGGATGAACACCCATGCGAATGAACACCCAATCGTGCGAATGGACTAATGCGGATGGACCTCATGCGAATGGAATTAATGCGGATGAGCACTTATGTGACTAGACATTCAATCGCATGACTCCCCATTCGACTGGCCCCAATCGTGCGAATGGACTCTCAATTGTGCGAAAGAACCTCAATCGCACCCCATTCGGCCGTATGGCCTCTATTCGGTCGCCAAGCCTTAGTTGATTCAGAATGCAGTTCATCCCAAACCTAATCTTCCATTTTCAAACTCCAAGCTCATCTAAACCCGTTCTAAGCCCAAAAAAACCATCTTAGACCTTAGGAATGCATACCACAACACCATACAAGCACACACAAGCCCGAAACAAACTCTAAACGCATCACACACAACACACACAACATACCCAAATGGTTCATAGACATACACACACAAAAACATGTTTTCTATTCTTTCCAGCCCCAAAATCGTTTGAAAATAAGTAAAAGTGGGGTCCTAGAACTCACACAAAGGACATCGAGAAGTAGAGCTTCAGTTTGACTCGCTACACGACGATTTTGCCCGCTTGAATCTACCCCAACCAACCTTTTCTCTATTTTCTCCCTTCTTTCTCTCCTCTCTTTCCTTGTGGCTGAAATGTGTGAGTGTAGGGAGAGTATGGCTGCCCTCTCCCTACAAATATCACCATATTTCCAACTTTCCTTCTTTGGCGAGTTTGGTCCCTCAACTTTAAACTTTATTTCTTTTCTTCCTTCGTCGGCTTCAAAATAGATAAATTACCGGGTGTTACACAAGTTCGCACGAAACAAGCTTGAACTTTTGTTCAATGATACTTTCGACAACAATTTCGCTTGTAATACGCACATAAGCAATGTTCAACTTTCGTTTAAGATCACTACATTCGCTGAGATGCTGAAATTAACTACAAAGTGTAAAACACTTGTAGTTTCACTGAAAGAACATGCAGTTTTGGTGGATGAATTGGTAATTTCGCTCGATGAATTGGTAATTTCGCTGGACGAAGCTGAATAACTTTCTCAACACGAAATCAATCTGAAAACAAGCAACCTTCGCTGGATGAATTGGTAATTTAGCTGCCCAAATCTCAATGTATTTCAAACCAAATGATTAACAGAGCTTTCCCAACCAATAACAAGCAAACTTCAATCAATTTCCATATCAATAATACTCAAATTTGATTTGAAATTGATGAAAACAAGATATTGAACAAAAACAACCAAAACCTCAACTTGAATCAAATCATGAAGATTATAGATCAAAAGATGATTATCACAATTAAAACCTCTTTGATCTTCAATTAGATTGCAAAATATGTTTACAAGTAATCCCTCAATCTATTGGTCATTTAACCATTATCAAAACCTAATGAGAATTAACCTATTTAGAGTCTAGACTAATATTCACTAATTGCACTTAACCCCCTAAACATAGGCTAATTAATACAAAATTACATATTAAGCATATAAATGACAAAAAAACAAGATAAAATATATTTTATTCACACAAAATATATTTATTACAATATAACTCCTAGTCATTTAAATCTTCAACGTTTTGTCTCGGTACCTCGTCTCGAACGTGTCAGGTTTGACTTTTGTTGACTTTGACCGTGATGTTGACTTTTGTTGACTTTGCCTGTGTTGATAATATAGACTATCTTTTACAGCTCCAACATCAAGGAACATTTGTTTCCTAAATCTACAAATGGTCTCGACTGTTTGTTTGATATTGACTCATTTACAAAATCATTTGATCAATTTCACTTGTTTGATGTAGGAAATCTCCATTCAGGTGACATTTCATCAGCTGTAGAAAGAAAAGATGACTTTCCACTGATTCCTCCTACATATGTTGAATACATGAATGAAGATGTTCCTCTCCAAGTTGATCTCATCAGACAACAATCACAAAGCCAAAGTATTTCAACTAAAGCAGGTCCAAGCCTATTATCATCACACTCCAATGATCTATCAACTAAGATCAGAAATCAAAAACAAGCTACCCCTCCAGTTGAAACACAAAGAACATCAAATGATGGAAGCAATCACAATGCTGATCAAGCTAGAGAGGGAACTGAAATTGAATCTGACTATCTTCATAATTCCACAACAGTACAAGAAGAATATGCCTCTGACCATAATGAACTGAATGTCCCAATCTTGATGTAACCATTGCTGGTAACTCAATTCCAGCCACTAGAATACACAAGAATCCTCCGGTTGAAACCATTATTGGTGAACTTAATGAGAGGGTAAGAAGAAGCAAGTCTAGTATTGCAAACATCTGTTTGTTCTCATCCTTCTAATGTCAAACAGTACCCAAGAACATCAAAGAGGCTCTTCAAGACAATAGCTGGATTGAAGCAATGTAGTAAGAATTGCTCCAATTCAAGAAGTAAGAAGTATGGCAACTGGTAGATCTTCTCGAAGGACAATACCCTATCGCTACCAGATGGTTGTACAGGAACAAGACTGATGATAGAGGGATCATCATGAGAAACAAAGGAAGATTAGTGGCACAAGGATACACTCAAGAAGAAGGAATCGACTATGACATGGATATGAAAGAGGTATAAGACTCTATCATCCTTTCTTCTTGAACATGGATATGGAAGAGGAAAAATTAATTAGACTCTCTATAGAAGAAGAAGAGGAAAAGACATGTTGTTAGTCTAGATTTATGTGGATGACATTATATTTGGCTCTACAAACAAGCAACTCTGTAAAGATTTTTAAGACCTAATGCATTCAAAATTCCAAATGAATGCAATGGGAGAACTCACATTTGTAACATCTTGTAATTTTGAGTTAATTTAAAGTTAGTTTTGTTAATTCTTGTAAGGGCCTTAATTGCAATACATGAAACCTATGGGTTGCTTATGCATATTGCTTTAATTTGTCTTTTAATCCCTTAAAGATTATAATGACTATTATTATATAATATATAATAATAATAATAAAGAATAATAATAATAACTATAATGTTAATAATAATAATAATAATATCAATAATAATAATAATTATTATTATTATAAAATCTTAGAAATTAATAAATTAGTTAAAATCTAAACTTTAATTAAGTTCGGGGGTAAGTTTTGCAAATTATTGAACCTTAAATGAAACTTTCAGCATAAAATAACAAAAGTATAAACTACAGGGACCATTTATGTAATTTAGTAAAAAGCACAAACTAAGCCCCCCTTAACACCCCGATTCTCCGGCTAGTCCTCTGGCCACCACCGGCTGCGGCTCCGACGAGCCCCGAACGCGATTAAAATCCTTCGACTCATGAATCAAACCATTCCAAATCAAGTCTGGAACATGAATCGAACTTGTAATTATTGATTATACCACCTGAAGCGTTCATGTTGCTAGTGAATCAATCGAAACCGAAACCTCAATTAATTTCTAACGTTCATCGAGCAATCCGTGATAATAACCAAATTAATTGAAAATAAACAATCGATTAACTATTCCTAACACACTACTACTCGCAATTTGATCTTGGAAACACATAAATCTCTTATTCGTATACCAATTCTGTTGCGAAACCACCGTTAATCAAACACCATCATCTGGGTCTTTTCAAAAGAAATTAACAGAGGGCTTTTGCTTGTCGATGTCTTTGGGAGCTTCCTATAAAACGAATTGATTTATTAAACGCATTTGCATCGTGAACCGTCTTCGATCAAGTTGCGGCTGTTATTCATTCTATTCATCCTCATTTAGCATCAAACCGGGTAATTAAACCTTGCTATACACTCGATTTTAGTTTGGGATCAATGCCCCATGATCATTCTTGTTAACAACATTATTTGAGACATCAATTTGATCTATGATGAATCTAGGGTTCTTGAGTTTGGGGCAAACTCTTTGACTTGGGTTTATAAGAAAATGACACCGACATAAACCAAGGTCCCGGCCCTGGTTTACTAGTTACACTCTTACATTCTATCATTGAGGTCTCGGGTTCGAACCTGGGCACCCTCAATATTTTTTGGGTTTTTTTCTTTAGCCTTTAAAAAAATTCTAAAAATTATAAAAAATTGTTTCATAACCTGTGTTTATTTTTATGTTACTTATTTATTTTTATGTCAATTAATATATTTCTTTTAATACTTTAACATATATTTATCAACAAAAATGGTTCTTTCGTTATTTCTATAAATTTGATTTCAAATAACAATTTAAACATTACATCATTATATTAATAATTCTAGTGGTGGATTAATCATGATAATTATAGAATTTACCAACATTTTATCATTTTAATTCCACAAATTTTATAAAAGCTTTAATTCTTTTTAAAATTATATAAAAGTTACGTTTTTCTGTTACTAGACTATAATATATGCATAAATTCACTAATGAGTTTTATTTATTTATAAAAGTCCCTAAATTCTTATCGAAACCCTAGTTCGCATTAAAACATTTATCTTACTATTTAACTTAAAATCTTGTAATATATACGTTTAGTTATCTTGTAAGGGAACTCATTGGAACGTCATTAATTTCTTGTTATCATCTTATATATATCAAGTGAGTATTTCTATACCCCTTTTTATATTTTCACACTTGAGAGTGAAACATGTTACTTTATAACCATTGCACTTGTAAACATTTGATTCTTGTAAACATATGTCAAATTACTTGTGTGTTGTGGTTAGTTGAACTTTGTAGCTACCATGTAATGTCGAATATACATACACTCATTAACTATTGCTAGCCTGGTTATGTCATAGATCTATGGGCCTAAAAAGCGTGCTTGGTTAATCCAAGTACACTTAGGTAATCGTATATACTTGTAAATGTTTGAGACTTGTAAAAATTTGTCAAGGTTTGATTTTGCATTCAGTCTTACATCCCTAGTTACTTTGTTCTCTAACTTACAACATGAATTGCCATCTTTTATATACTTATGTATTGCAAACTATGGAAATCTCACCAACATTATTGTTGACATTTATTTTTAACATGTTTCAGGAAATGCTCAAGTTTGATTGACATCTTGAAGTTCTTTCACATCTAGGAATGGCCCTAGTTAAATAAATGGAATAAATTGGCTTTTTACATCTTATTTTATGTTATTTACTTTCTTTGAGACTTGTGTTTGTAATGGTACAATTGGAACTTATGAATAATATATATTTGGTTATTAATAGCATTATGTGGCTGTGAACGATCTTAAGTCTCACACCTCAACGTTTCCGCCGTCAAAGTTGGGGTGTGACAGATTGGTATCAGAGTCCATAACTAAAGGGATATAGGTTATTAGAAATGGTGACCTAGACTATAGCGTATGCATGAACCTCATAGAATTATATTTCTATTTTGTAAAATGTATGGTTTGCGTGCTACATAATTCTATGTCTTCTTATGTGCAATTTGATGCCTTAACATAGGATTGCCTAAACATTCTTACTTGTCTCCCTAAACTTAACTTTGACTCTTTGACTCTCCCCGAACATGAAACCACTAATCTTATTCTTGAGAACACGTGGAATTGTATGCTTATGCTTTTGACTTGGATCTTTAGACGCTATATCTAATCTATATAAATCTATTCAAGAAGAGCTTCGTTTGGACCCACCACACGACGATTTTGCTCTCTTGAATCAACCCGAACCAACCTTTTTCTCTTCTTTTCTCCCTTTTCTTTCTTCTTCCTCTCTTTATGGCTGATTTGTGGGTGTGGGGAGAGGGTAATGGCTGCCCTCTCCCTTCAAATATCACCACATACCCAACTTTCTCTCGTTGGCAAGTTTGGTGCCTTGCTTTGGAGTTTATTTCTTTTTCTTCATTCGTCGACTTCAAAAATAAATAATCGGGTGTTACAGTAATGCTATCAAGAAGGGGAGAAAGTCATTACAATCATAGAACCTGGGAGTTCCTCACAGAGTTCATGCTCCACTTTGTATACACTCTCTTTTGGGGGAGATAACAAACTTATTTACAAATGCTTTATTATTAAAAGTTGTGTATAGTGTACATAGTGTGATATACATTAGAAGCCCTCACAATTTTGGATAGTTAATATTGGTAACTGTCGGAAATCTTGTGTAGTACTATTAGGTATGACATGCCCGACCTGTGTGACTCTAGGTCAAACATGTGCAATATTGTCGTAAACACAAATATCATCATGACATGGTAAGTCTTGACGGGATGCAACAAGCACAACATAGTCAGCTTCGATCGCGAAATCGCTATGGTTAATACGTATGAATATAGACTAGCTATCTATTTCAATGCACTTCTTATGATTTACACTGTTATTGATTATGTTAAACGCAAACTCTTAAATTCACCAACCCTTGTGTTGACTCTTTTAGTATGCTATTTTCAGGTCGTTAACTCTGATTGCCAGCACGAGCACATCAGGTTCAGCATGCATTTCAAAGTTTCATATTATGTCATGACATTCGGTTTTCTATATATAAGAATTTAAACAATGGTTTAGCGTGTGTTTTGCCAGTTTTACATTTTTTATACTTTGGGTTTGTTTTATTTAGAAATGCTTTCGCAAAGTTTTAAAGTTTTAAACTCTGGTTGGTTTTATTTTAAATATTGCTTATTGTGTCATTTTGAGTAACTAGTCTCTGCGATCCTGGTTTGTTCACTCGTCTAGCGGTAAAACTCCGCATGAAGCTTCTTGTCCGTTGTATAATCACAATTATACAATCATGCATGAGTCAATGACCAAACCAATGCTTAAAGAAATGAAAAATCATTTGATAATCAAGCTTCAATTATCTCCTACACGACTAATCCAAAGAGTAATCTATAAGTATTTAAAAATGATATAAAAAGAATACTTGACCGTTTGAAATACTTGGTCTAAACAAAAGGTGAAATAATTGATGCTGAAAGCAAATCTATCAAAGATGTATATATACCTCTCAATTCAAAGTAGAAAAGAGGTTGACTCATCATGCTCTAACAACAATGATTCTTGTTGACCATAAAAATAAAAATAAAAATCATTTGATATTTGTTGAGGAAAGGGTCCTGAATCAACTATTGCATAGTTTAAAAAAACTAAAATCTAAAAAGGACAATAGTAAATAACAATGAAAGAATCAACCCAAGAAACTTGATAAATAAGTTCGTGAAGCTAAAATGAGCTATAATCAAGCTTTATCAACCAAAACAAAACCTTTGTATTTTAAGAAACTTTTGAAGACAAACAACACCTTAAATATAAGGCTAATCAATACACACAATATCCTTATTAGAAATTGAAATAAACAATCATAACACAATTGAAAATTACTTTAAAAACACTATTCAGTTTGTGATATGTAGAACCATCAAATTAATAATTTCTTTATCAACACGTATTGTGTTGTGTGTTAAATGACTAATCATAATACGACATATTTTTACTGCAATAAAAAAAGTGTGAGGATATCGATGAACAAACCAACGTAAAGAATCTTCCAATGCTTTCAAATCATAGTGTTCACCCTTTAGTTCACATCCTAAAGTATCTCAAGAAATAGATTGTTTTTATGACTCTTGGGTTCTTAGATCTATTAGAATGCATCAAAAAGGTAGTAAGTATGATTTCTCAAAAGCTTGAATTTTTTTTATATTTAATGGAATAGCTCAAAACAAATTTGTGACTAGATAAATGAACATTTTCTTAACAAAAATAAAGACTTATGTTTCAATTATTCAACTTACACTTCTAACAAGTTTGAGTCGAGAAGTAAAGCTACCACTGCATTTAGATCCATCTAAACTAATTTGAAAAAGGGTAATAATATGAATATTTCACAATCAAAATCCTATGTTTCTAAAAAACGTGAGAAATAATTTGTTAAGTAAAGATCAACTGATTGATGGATCTAAGTGTAAAGTTAAAACTTCAAAGAAAAATAAGAAAATTAGACAATAAGTTACTATAGTTGATAATGATGGACAACCGAAAATAGTCATGGCATAGGTGTCTAACTCAAACTGATTTGTTTATGTTTACAAGGACATACAACAAGGACTAACAACACCTGGTATGTTGATAGTTTATGCACCCCACACATGACCGGATATAGTTTCCTTCTTCATGACTTTAAGCATATTCACACTACTAATGTTTTTGGGGGAGATTCTCATGGAGAATATTTAATAGGAGAAGGAACAATCATTAATGGATAAGTTATCTTTGGCAAATTTAGCTTTTGTGAACACCTTATGTTTCACTTTTGAAGTGTGTCTAAACTTTGTGAAAAGCAATATTAAAGTCACTCCACTAACAGCAACTTTTACATCTTAAAGCCAAGATTACATATTCCAGGAATATGGGTAGAACTTAAGACATTAAGAAAGAACAATACCAATGTGCTCAATCTGGACACTATGAATTCAAACCATACATAGTTATGGCGCAGGCGATTAGGGCACATAAACTTGAAATATATAAACAAAGTGGTGAAAGGAATCCATGTGCCTAGTTAACCTTAGAAAAATATTCATGGCATTAACCATTGTTTTGTGTACCTAAAAGGAAAACAACATAGAGTTCTCCATAAGCCAAAACTAGTGAATACTCAATTTAAATTACTTCATATAGATCCTTTTAGACCGAGTAACATAATAACTATCCGTAAAAAGAAATATTGTTTGGTTGTTAATGTTGATTAATCATGATTCATGTGGGTTTTTTTCTTCTTTTTAAAAATGAAACATCATAAGTCTTATAAGGCTTAATCACCAAGATTAAAAATCACATATCCCACTTTTGCATAGCATGGTTATAAAAATACACTGTAAGCGACTATGTGTATTGTATATGCCAATTATCTAGTATTAAAAGGGAAATCAATCATGATAGTAGAACATATAGAAATGATGATTTGAATGATTTTTGCGCAGGAAATGGAATTTTACTCATTACTTGAGTGAAGCAAGAGCTCCCCAATAAATTAGGGTAGCTACAAGAATAAACATGACACTAATTGAACTAGCAAGCAACATGCTTAATGATAGCAATCACCTTTTACGCATAATTAGTTGATACAACTTGATTTTTTCAAAAGAGAACACACTTAGTAAAAAAGAGGAACATAACTATATATGAACTAATCTACAATTTAAAACATTTTATTAGGTTCATTAAGTCTTTGGATGTCCTGTATCAATATAAAAATTTATGATTTTTTGGGTAAAATTGGCCTAAATTAATTTAATTAATAAAATTGATGAGACAACAAATGTTAAATTGATTGAACTCTCTTTTCCTAAATTATCAATTGTCTAGATTGGATGTTTGATATTAACACTCTTATCAAATGTTAAACCCTCTAATTTCACCTATGGAGTTCAATCACGAGGCTCGTAAAAAACTAGGATACTAGTCATCGGTCATGTCGAAGGATACTATATGAATCTAAATAAACTATTTGCTTATTCATTCATGAGTACAAATATGGTTTCATAATATTAGTTACTGATGCATAAAATAAACATAAAATCGAACGTAAGTCAATGCGTACATCATGGCGCCCATAAATAATATTTAATGCCAACCAAAACAATTCAAATGTTTGTCAAAGTATGAGACTTGAAATGCAAACTACTCATTATGCGTGATTACGACTTGAGAAAGCAAGCTAAATGTGTCAACATATAGTTGATGAGTTCACATATTAAATAAACACGTAATGTGTTCTAAATGTTTGTTTGATACATAATTCAAATTTATATCAATAGCTAACTCGTATATGTGTCAAGTTATCATTTCAAAACAGATGTGACAATTTGAATGTTATTTGTCTTCTGCCATACCTATAATGAACACTTGCTGATATTAGTTGACTTAGCATGACTAATATGGATGGGGTTTGTCAAATCTAGTAGTGCTAGTTAAGTTACCATAATAGCTCATTACTAACATTTTGAGTAAGGACCTTTCTAATAATTTTATGCTATTAAAATCAATGATATAACAATAATACAAATCAAAGATGTTTTCTTTGGAAGTTTTTTCCCCTAAAAAGGAAAGTACATAAAATAGGGGCCATGACAACTTACCTCAGATTGAGTATAAGATAGCAATGCAAACACTGGTCATTAAAGGTTACCTATCAAATAGGTATGTGTTAGTTCTATACTAGATAGTCTATATTATAAACATAGACAAAGTCAACAAAAGTCAACAAAAGTCAACGTATCCATCAAGGTCAACAGAAAAATCAAACATCAATCACGATACAAAGAATAGAGTGAATATATTGATGATATATTGTATTTTGAGAGATTATTGTTGTAGATACATCATGTTCCATGTTTATGAGCTTTAATGTAAAAGTCTTTCATGTCTTACACATATGTAATGAATTGATACAATGACATATAATATGTGGTTGATGCTTATTAATGTTTATTTATTTCATATTATCATTGAGTTGAGTATAATTCATATTTATGAAGTTAGTATATAGGTTTGAAGTTATTGTACATAGTGTTTGAGAAATGTGTTCAACCTAGTCGGATGAGTCTTAATGCTAATGGACCATACGCATGAATACATCATGCCTATGGACCGGTCGCACGACTGAACTAGGAGGCTAGACCAGTTGTATGATTGAGACATCAAAGTGACTCAGTCACACAACTGAACCTTCAATCATGCGTATGACTCACTCGCATGATTAAGTCACATGACTCAACCATGCCAATGGTTCAGTCGTACGAATGAAAACTACAAACCTATAAATACCACTTAATTCTTGGAAAAACAGAACAATTCAATAAAAATTGAGAGAACACTTCAAATACACGAACCCTAGCCATCCAGAACGTCCAAGAAAGTCAATCGAACTTCAAAGTCCGTTCTTGATTGATTCCTACTCATTCATAACGTTTAGTTTATTCTTATATCGATCAGGTTAACGTTCTCACTAATTGAATCGCCAATCAAATAGGATTCTACACTATTTGATCTGGCTTCATGCATTATCAGTTAGTATTCCGTATATACACGGTCCTGACAAGTGGTATCAGAGCTTTGGCTCTTGATTTTGCATGTGATTCGATTAGTTTTGGTGTTAAACATAACGTTTTCATTGAAAAGAGTCATCATTTTTTGTCAAAAAGTGTTTTTGACATTTTCTAGCATTAAAGTTTCAATTTTCACTATACGGCATATTAGGGTTCTTGGGAAAATTGTATTTTGTGTCAAAGTGTCAAAATCTTCGATTTTGCCAAAACAGCAGCCTTTAGTCGCATGACTAGCTCATTCGTATGATTGAACTCATTTGCACACTCCATTCACATGACAAAACTCAATCGAATTCATCATTCGCATGATTGAACAACTCAAGTCGTTTGAGTCCATTCGTCTTGTTCATACGCACACTGAATCAAATCGCATGATTGAATTCATTCGCATCCTTCATTTGCACGAGTGAACCATAATTATAGTCCATTCGTATGACTAAAACTGTCATGTTCTCCAAGTACCAAGTTTATAGAAATGGAAGATTAGTTAGTTGCCTTTACTGCCGGGAAGGACTCACACAACCAGAACCTTCTGCTTCTGGAAAATAAGATAGGAAATCATAATAAACCGCCGAAGCTTATAACACTAGATGACAATCCATAATGGAAATGGCGGTTCGAGATTTACTTAAATGGAGTTGATCCCAATTTTTGGACATCCATCAAGACTGGTTACATGGTGCCAGTCAGTGCTAATGGAGTCAAGTTAAATTTAGGAGGAATGAATGAAGCACAAAAGATACTCTTCAATCCTGAGAAGAATGTTTATGCCCTGTTGACACGGTCAATACTGAAAGACATCTTTCATCAGTTGAGAACAAACAACCTAAAAAGCTTTGGGAGGCTATAGAGATGAGATATGATGGTAATGCAACGTTAAAGGCGCTGAAGGCTAAGGCTCTCAAGAAGGAGTTTGATAATTTCTCCTCAATAGGGAATGAGAGCCTGGATGACATAATTGACAGATTCTATCATCTCATGCGTGAGCTGCACACTCATGGTGTAACCACATCTGTTGGGTTTGTTAGAACATAAAACATAGTTTAACCATTTAAACATTGTGAAAAACGCAGCGGAAATGAACATCATAACATAATTTTCGAACTGAAATTACGGGTTTGATTTTAATATGATAAAGTTACAAACAAACCCAAGAACAAAGGACCTTTTGTATGTGAATAAGACTAGCTATGTAAACACAAAACACACATTATGGACAGCCATAAAGAGGCTGCCATAAACTACCATTCAGCAGTAAAAGAGTCGAAATGGATGAAGATTTGCTCCAAGAAAACGACCAAGGCACCAACAAGAGGTCTTCTGAAGCTTGTATACCCAAAGCCTTATAGCAAACACCTTCTTGCTAGGGAGAAAAACACCAAAAACACTTCTAAGACCCTCTAAAACTGCTGCTGCTGGCCGAAAGTTTGAGAGGAGAGAAGAGATTCCTTTTGTGTGAAAAATGATGAATGCATGTATGGACACTTGCACACCTTTCTAATATGTGTTTTCTAGGCACGGAAAATAATCCTATTGGACCATGGGGAGGCTGATTTTCAGCCTTCTTGAAGGGTTTTCCCTCCCAAACTTTTAATAAAATAACACATGAGGAAGTCATGTACATCATTTAAATTAAACCTCTTTTAATTAAAATGACTCTCTTGTTTTATTATTTAATGTTACTTAAACCTAATTAAATAAAAATACTAATAACAAAATTCATCAACAAATTATCCTTATAATTTGTTCCACTACAAATGCAATTGTTTAGAAAACCTATTTTCTAAATTTGGTGTGATTATTTAATTGCATGATAATATCATCAATTAAATAACTGTTTGTGTTTGCAAAGCTTGTTATTGGGTATAACC
>BJCM01219838.1:0-12721 GCA_018326385.1 Flaveria bidentis | reverse complement strand
ATCATATTGTTAGGGCTTTTATCCGCTGCGTTTTCATGTTTAAAATGGTTAAACAACTTTGATTTTGGTCCATCAAACCCATCAGAAACATGATACTTATACATCATACACTTATAAACGTTTGAGACTTGTAAAGAACTTGCAATTCATCTTTATATTTTGTCATGGTTATTTATGTGATGTAAGTGATTATATGAGATACATAGTTTGTTTACAATCATTAACTATTGCTAGCCTGGCGACGTCTTAGATCTTTGGGCCTGACAAGCCTATTTGGTGCTAAAGTCGATGTATTGCCGACTCCTGATGACATATGCTTGTTCATCATGGGAACCAAATACACTTAGCCAATCTTATATACTTGTAATCAAGTCGAGGTTTGATTGCAATGATATGTGTTCTATAACCTTACTAATTTATAACCTATGACATGAATTGCTACTTGTAACCTTGTTATATTATGTATGAAAATCTTGGAAACTCACCAACTTTTTAGTTGACCCGTTATTTTTATCATGTTTCAGGTTTACTTCTTGTGGATTCTCTTCATGCTCATATAAGACTTGGACCTAGTTTAACTTAACATGTTATTTCTTGGTTTGATGCTTTTGTATTGTATGAACTTATTTGTCTTGTAATGTTTTAATAAATAATGATATTTAATAATATTTCAACTTATTTAGTTCCATGTGCTATGAGCAATCGTCTCCCATTCGTCCACCTCGATGATTCCGTCGTCGGTCGGGGTGTACAGATCCTCAAGATTAGAAAAAGAGATGATGATGGTGACGATGACGATGATGAGGATGATGATGATGAGACTGATGAAGAAGGTGATAGAGATGAAGGAGAGGAGAAGGGAGGAGATGATGATGAAGGAGATGATGCTGCTGCATCAGCATCCACTCAGGCTAGAGAGCGACGGTCAAAGAAGGCTCAAGATTAGGGAGCCTCATCCTCAGCCCCTCCGGCTGACGAGCCTGCTATTCACGGCAAAAGTAATGATTAGATATTTATGTATTTGAAAACTTTTGTACTTGAATCATATATTAAAATTATGTACTTAATGTTTATGTATCTTTATCAAATGTTTGATTGTCTTGATTAATTAATAATTGTTGATGTATTTACATGTTAAAATCAAGCAGATAAATCATCTCAGCAAGATGCGTATGATGTTACTCCCCTTCAACAAATCAAGTCTCAACTTACAATGATTCTTGATTTGCAAGGGATAGTCAGAAGGTCTGTAAGCTATACTCCTAAAGAAGGAGAAATCATTCATGACCTTACTGATGAACAGCTTGCTGAAATGTTCCGGCTCAACCCGGACGAGATTGTCAAGGACGCTCCTACTTTTGAGGTTACAAGTGACGTTGAGCTCAATGACATAGATGAAATCGAGATAGTGGATGTCACTGCTGACCATTATCTAGAGTACACTGACTGAGAGGGAAATGTAGTCCCTAATTTGGGTGATACTCTTGGCAGTGATACAAATGACAAGCTGGATCAGATGGAGAAAGAGACTGAGAAGACTGAGGGTCAAGCCCAAGCCTCAGACGTTGATGTTGATCTTAAGAAGGCTGAATGGGTTGCGTGTTTTGCTGAGATCCGAGCCATGTATACTGCACAAAAGCCAAATGTCTAGACCAAGCTATACAAAGTCAAGAAACACTTAAAGGTGTCAGGCAAGATCATTACATGGGTTTATTTTGAGGATCTGAATATGTATGTAGTGAAAAGAGAAAAGGGCATAGAGTACTTTAGATTCCCACATGATCTAAAGACTCTCCCTGGATTTGAGCTCAACCAGCTGGCACGCCTAAAGTTGTTGTATGCTGACCCGAGAAAGATGTCAGGCTGGTTTGAGGCTGCACTGAGGAAAGAATACCACACCAGGTGGGTTAACTTTAGACCTCAACAACCGACAAGGTACATCAGAAGGTCTGAAGTTGATCCCACTACTGGAAAGCCTAAGGTAGTGCTGAAGTGGAGTTCTCTGCGAACAATGTCCAAAATCCCTCTAAGAGAAATGCCACAGGACTTCACTCCACATTTCATGTGGTGGTATTATGATTGGAGAATAGGTGAAGCAGTCATAGTCTTACAAAAGGAGAGCCAAATGGATACTATTCGGGTATTTGACCCTATGTGGCTGACTAACTTGTGTGCAAACGATGTTTATACCTTATACAAGTGGCCATTATTCTATGATTCACAAGATATTATACAAGCCCTCCAGTTTCAAAATTTCATAAGGCTCTGTTTTGCATTTGAGATACATGTTGAAGTTACAAGAGAGGAAAAGTACAAGAAATTCGTAGAGCTGATGAAGAATGTTAGACAATGATGTAAACTAGGTACAAAGAGAGATTGTTGATACATGTGTATCTAGTTTAGGATCTTAATGTAATATGTCTATCATGTCTTACATATATGTAATCGAATGGGTATGAATGAAATACAAAGTGTGGTTTATGCTTATAATGTTTAATATTTCATTTTTTATTGTGTGATAACTTATAGTGAACTAAATATATAGGTTTGTGGTTGTTATACATAATTCTTAGTCAATAATGATCGAGAAACATGTTCAAACTTAATCGTATGAAGTTCTCATGCGAATAGACCATACGCATGAATACTTCATACTAATGGACCAGTCGCACGACTGAACCAGGAAACTGGATTAGTCGCACGATTGTGACAAAAATTGACTCTGTCGCACGACTAAACATTCAATCATGCGGATGGATCAACCACGTGATTCAGTCGCACGACTGAACCATGCTAATGGTTCAGTCGTACGATTGGAAGACCCTAACCTATAAATACCACTTAATTCGTGGAAAAACGTAACAATTCGAATACCTACGCACATAATCATACTCTAGCCGCCCAGAGACTCAAGAAAACTTGTTCCAAGTTCACAGTAGATTCTAGATTCGTGAGTCCTTCCTTGTAGAAAAAGCAGCAAATTGATCTTCCATTGCTGTAAACTTGGTACTTTTGGAACAGGACAGTTTCACTCGTGCGAATGGACTATGAGTATGGTTCACTTGTGCGAATGAAGGGTGAGAATAAATTCAATCGTGCAATTGGATTCAGTTGTGCGTATGAACAAGACGACTGGAATCAGGCGACTGGAGTTGTTCAGTCTTGCGAATGAGGGATGCCATTGACTTCAGTCTTGCAAATGAAGTATACGTGTGAGTTCAATCATGCGACTGGACCAATCATGCGACTTGAGGCGGTTGTTTTTGTAAAATCGAAAATTTTGACACTTTGACACAAAAATGAGATTTTCCCAGAAACCCTAATCTGTCATATGGTGAAAAACACAACTTTTATACATGCAAACGTCGAAAACACCTTTAGAACCAACATGGTGACTCTTTTGAATTAAAACGTGAGTTTTAACAACAAAACTAATCGAATTCATGCAAAATCAAGAGGCAAAGCTCTGATACCATTTGTCAGGACCGTGTACATATGAAATGCTAACTGATTATACGTGAAACCAGATCAAATAGTGTGGAATCCTATTTGATTGGTGATAGTGAGAACATTAACCCGATCGATATAAGAATGAACTAAATGTTAAGAACAAGTAGGAATCGATCAAGAATGGACTTTCATGTTAGATTGGCTATCTTTGACGTTCTGGACGGCTAGGGCTCATGAAATTATGAAGTATTCGAAATGTTCTATTTTTCCACAAATTAAGTGGTATTTATAGGTTTGTAGTTTTCACTCGTACGACTAAACCATGAGTATGGTTCAGTCGTGCGACTGAATCATGCGACTGAGTCATATGCACGACTGAAGGTTCAGTCGTGCGACTGAGTCAATCTTATGTCTCAATCATACGACTGATCCAGTCTCCTGATTCAGTCGTGCGACTGGTCTATAAGCATGATATATTCATGTGTATGGTCCATAAATATGGTCCATTAGCATGAATACTCACCCGACTAGGTTGAACCCATTTCTTAATCATTATTGACTAAGAACCATGTACAACAACCTCAAACCTATATAAAAAGTTCATGCATATAAATCATACTTTAACACAATAATAATATGAAATAGATTAACATGAATAAACATCAACCACATATTATATTTCATTGAACCAATTCATTACATATGTGTAAGCCATGAAAGACTTTTACATTTAAGCTTATAAACTAGGAACAACATGTATCTACATTGTAACCTCTATCCACTACCATCTGGTTAAGTACCTATGAGCACCAAATGGGTATTTAAAAATAAAAGAGACGATAGAGGCTTGATTATCAAGAACAAGGCAAGATTGGTAGTCAAGGATATACTCCAGAGGAAGGAATCAATTATACTGATGTCTTTCCACCAGTTGCAAGACTTGAGGTAGTTAGGATCTTCCTTGCTTATGTTGCATCCAAGAACTTTACGGTCTAGCATCTTGATGTCAAGTGTACCTTTCTATATGGGGATATAGATAGGGAAGTCTAGATGTGTTAGCCTCCAGGATTTGAAGACCCACAACACCCCAACTATGTGTGTAAGTTGGATAAAGCTCTTTATGGACTGCACCAAGCACCTAGGTTATGGTATGAGACATTGTCTCAGTTTCTCCTAAAGAATGGATACACTAGAGGTACCATTGATAAGACTCTCTTCATAAGGAAGTCTGAGAAAGACATATTACTTATCCAAGTTTATGTTGATGACATCATATTTGGTTGTTCAAATGATGAAATATGCAAATATCAGGCTGTTTCAAAGGTGTCTCATCTAGTTGGTGCCAAAAGAATCCTCAGATACCTCAAAGGAGAACCTAAAATTGGTCTCTGGTATCCAAGGAACAACAATTTCATTCTCTATGGCTATTCAGATAGTGCCTATGGTGGTTACAACATCAACAAGAAATCTAAATCAAGTGGATGTCAACTTTTTAGTGGAAGGATAATCTCATGACAATGCAAGAAGTAATCCTGCATTTTAACATCTACTGCAGAAACTGAATACATTGCTGTTGCTAGTTGCTATGCTTAGCTGCTATGGATTCAGAACCAGATGATAGATTACGCATTCAGCTTCATGAGTACTCATATCCACATTGACAACAACAATGCTATCTCCAAAACTAAAAATCCTGTAAAGCATTTAAAGACTAAGCACATTGACATCAGGTATCATTTCATTAGAGATATTCATGAGAAAAGTCTGATCAAACTAATCAAAGTTGACTCAAATGAACAATATGCTGATTTGTTCACCAAGGCATTTAATGAACAATGATTGAAGTATCTCATTACAGCTATTAACATGATAAACATTGATTACTCTATCTCATTTGAAAACCTTTTAAAAATTGTGTAAAGTCTTTTGCCTAAACAATCTAAGCCCTGTTACAAAAAGGTCCTTCTAAAATCTTCGAAGTATACATTCTTTTGAAGAAGAATTAACCCTCGGAAGATGTCATATATATCTTTCGAAGCAAAATTCCTCCAAGAAATTTTTCTTCTCGAAAGAGTTTTTAGTTTCAGAAGAAGTGATTGATTGCATATCAGATCTACTTCCGAAGCATATAAAACTCTCCATTCGGAAAGCACATTTTACTCTCAGAAGTAAGAAATTTACCTCCAGAAGTAAAATTGGTTTCGGAAAAAGATTACCTTCGGAAAGCTTTTATACTCAGAAGAAGACCTTACTATGTAACGGAATATTTGGGCCCCATTCAGTAAAAAGCAAAGATTTTATTAATGATGTCGGAATATTTTAAATGGTTTTTAATTTTACTACCCCTGTCACATCTTACCCCAAACCATCTTTTCACCTTACTCAACCCCAAAATCGCCATTTCACCCATATAAATAATCCCCACTCTTCACTTTAATCTTTTTACCAAATTTACTGCCCAAAAGCTCCTTCACCCTCAATTCACCTACATTCAAACTCATTTATTTGCAACCTTTTTCTCACAATGGAACTGAACCCTCAGCACAACCAAGTCGCACTCCTTAATTCATCCAAGGATGCTAACTTCTTAGATATCATCTCTTTTCTCATCCAATCTACCTATTACACTACTCTGACTGTCAATCCCATTGTATACTCAAATCATATGGCTGAATTCTGGAGCAACGGTCAAACTAAAACCCTAAATAGGGTTAGGGTAATAAGGTCGAGAATTTGTGGCCAAGAGTTGATCATTTCTAAACAACTCATTACGGAGAATCTAGAGCTTCATGATGACGGTGCTCCTACTAAATTCCTCAAGTCAGACCTTAACGACACATATACCAAAATGGGATATGACGGAGATGTGAGCACATCTACAATTTACAATTTTAATTTCTCATACAACTGGAAGTTCCTGCTCCATGTTGTCTCCACTGTCTGTCTAATAAGTTTGGGGGATGGGATCAAATCCCATATGAACTAGGATGCCTGGTTCATGGATTGGTGAAAAGCCTCCACTTCAATTACTCAAGATTTGTGCTAACTAACCTTATGGGGAACCTACAAAGGGACACATTCTTCATGTATCTCAGGTTTGTTCAGCACATCATCAACTGTGAGTTGGACCAGAGTTAGCTTGTCTGTGCAGCTATTTGGCCGGCTTGTTCTCCGAAAACTGATGAAAGATGTCTTTCAATATTGACAGAGTCAACAAGGCATAAACTTTCTTCTCCAAAAGCTATGGGAGGCTCTGGAGAAATGGTCTAATGGAAACGCGATGTTGAAGGTTTTGAAGGCTAAGGCTCTCAAGAAGGAGTTTGATAAATTTTCTTCGATAGGAAATGAGATCGTAGATGATATTATTGATAGATTCTATCATATGATGAGTGAGTTGCACACTAATGGTGTAACAACATCTATGGAAGATAAAGTTTCAAGCTTTGCAAATGGTTTGCTAGATAAATGAGACTCATTTATGTCCAACCTAAGACAGAACGACATTCTTGCAATGTTACACATAAATGACTTCATCTTGAAGTTAAGAGAGGAAGAACTGAGAATAAAGTACAAGTCGAAGAAAGGATCCTACGTTCAAAATCCTTCACTTTACAACTTAGTTCCCATTCCGACTGGTTCAGGAGCACCACTACAAACAGCATTCGTATCTAGTTCTGTAGATCCTTCCCAAACCATTGCTTCTGGACCAGAAACATCAGGGTCATCTGGAACCCAATACATAGTGCCTGAAGCCAATAGTACAAAGTTGAAGACCGAAAATCTCGGTAATATCACAGTGGAAGTGGCTAAGGAGCATATGGATCTTCTAGCTGATGTTGTCCAATCCTATGATTGTTTAGTTGCCGGGAAAATTGGAAATTGTCATCTTGCAGATGAAGATTATGAGCAAGTTGATAAAAATGAGCTAGAAAGGATGGACATAATGCGGACCTTGGTGAGTGCTGTTAGAAGGGCAAAGAAGTTTATGAAGAAGATGGGGCAGAATCTAGTAGCCACGAAAGATACGACTTTTGGTTTTGATAAAACCAAAGTTACCTGCTTCAACTATGGTGAAAAGGGGCATTTTAAATGTGAATGTGTAAAGCCCAAGAAAACAGGTAATGGAAATTCGTTTCCGACCTTCAACCGTCAAGACAAGGACACAATTCGAACCACATCTTCAAGCAAAGAGTCAAAGGCCATGACTGCCCAAGGTGATGAAAGGCAAGACTAGTCCTTCCGATTTGTGTCTTCGAGTGAATCAAACATTGCCTGTGTTGAGTTATTGGATGATGGATCTGATAGTGAAAGTGAAATCACAGCTAAGCAAGCGATGTCAGATACAGAAGAAGTTGTGAACGTGGTAAATCACATGGTTGAGGAAGTACTTAGAGCAACAAGTTCAGAATCTCTAGCCACCGAAGGGTCTAATTCAACTTTGATGGCTTATACAACTGATTAATCATAGGTAAGTTCTACCAATCAATTATTTGAAAAACATGCTTGTTCTAAATGTGACAAATTTAGGGATAGCATAGATCTGAAATTTGCTAGGTTATTAGAACACAATGAAAACTTTGTAAATGATTTATAGCTCTACACTTAGGCAAATTGTATCTTAAAACAAAATGAGTGCAGTTTTAAAGAAAAGATAGAACTTTTGGAGAAAGAACTAAAGGAAACCGAGGGTTGTAGCTCTAAATCAATCAAATGATATAAAGTTTTATTTAAATTCTTTAGAAGAAACCAGAAATGAAAAAGCAGTTTTAGAAGTCGAAATGAATTCTTTAAAACAAAAACTACATAGTTGGGCTAGTTCTTCTCACATAGTTCAAAACTTAGTGAAAGTACAAAACAATGGAGAAGGTTTGGGTTACAAAGTAGTACCGCCACCACATGAGATCCTTTTATATACAAAATGTTGACCTCTCAATAACATCCTAATTAAGGATAATGTGGTGTCCATTCTTTTGGTTAGTGATCATGATTCCACAGGTAAACCAGTGAACTCTATCACTAAACAGAAGGAGTCTACTTTGTAATTAAAAGGAAAATGCCTATAGAAAATTTGGATGATAAATTTGAAAAGGTGAATTTAAAGTCAGGTTCACACACGTCTACTTCTGAACCTAAAATGACTAAACCAGTTAACCAAACACGTGTTACACGTCAAATTATAAATAAACAAAAGGTTAAAGATGTTAAAAGTGTTCAAACAATTAATTTTGTTAAAGAAGCAGAAACATCTAAAAGAGATGTGACTAAACCCAACCAAACTCCTCTCACATCTATACCATACTCAACCCCACATAAACATTTTCCTCAACCTGTAGAAGGGAGATCATGCTACAGCTATGGAAAAAGAGGACATATTTCTTCTAATTGTCCTTATTATCATACTCCCAAAAAGAAATTTGAACTTTATGACTCAAAACCAAGTTTTTCTAAAATCTATTACTCCACCTAAGAGTATTAGTGAATCTAAAGTTCAAACTATAAGCCGGTCGTTTGTTTATCACAAACAGGCCTTACACAAAACTGGTTTATGGAAAGAAAAATCAAGTAATTTTTCTGATAATGAGAACAAGAAGAAGAACAATATGCCCTCAACCTCTGATGGATAGTGGGTTGAGTTCATGATGTGTGATTCCTCTGGGTCACCCAAGCAAGTTAATGCTTGGGTCCCAAACCTGAACTGATCAATTCCTTTGAATGTGCAGGATGTCCACTACAACGCTATCACAAACACCCGGATTGTTGATAGTGGGGCGTCAAGGAACATGACCGGGAACTCGTCCCTCCTTTTCAACGTCAAAGAAATTAAAGGGGGTCATGTATAATTTGCTGGGAATAAAGGAGGTTACATCATAGCATAAGGCGAAGTGTAAAATGAGAAAGTTAAGTTTGACAAGGTCAACTACGTTCAACAACTACATAACAACTTACTTTCTGTTTCCCAGATCTATGATAAAGTATTCAAAGTTGTATTTGACAACAAGAAGTGCTACATGATGAATAAGGATTATGTTATCCTGGTAGAAAAAGTCTTAATGTCATCTTAAAGATATAACGATCTGTAGTTTTGGATCTATCAAAGGCCTCCACAACGGAGAACACTGTCCAATCCTTCTTGTCAAAGAAAACAGAGAGGGACTCAGTCTCCTAGTATAGGAGAATGGGACACATTAATCCTAGGAAGATGAATCATCTAATACAAAATGATTTAGTAAATGGAGTATCTGTCAAGAACTTCCAGCTTCTGGATTTTTGTGTAGCATGCAAGAAAGTAAAACAGACCAAGAAGTCTCACAAGGCAAAGAAATTTAATTCAATTGACCTTCCTCTCAAGCTACTACACATGGATCTATTTGGTCCAGTCAGCACAAAGAGCATTGGTGGAGATTTGTACTGTTATGTGGTAACAGATGATTACTAAAGATTCTCTTGGGTGATGTTTCTGAAATCTGAATCAGAGACATTTTAATCATTCAAACATCTAGTAACTACATTGGAATCACTCTACAAGCTGAAAGTAAGACAGATTCGATCAGACAAAGGAACAGAATTAAAGAATCAGTGGATAGAGGCATTCTGTAGAGAGAAAGGAATTCTACATCAATTCACATCTGCCAACACTCCATAGATGAATGAGGTTGTTGAAAGAAAGAATCACAGCTTGATAGTGACAGCAAGAATGATGTTAGCTGACTCCAAACTGCCTATTCAATTTTGGAATAAGGCAGTGGCTAATGCGTGCTACACTTTCAATCGAGTCTTGGTGGTTAAACATTATGGTAAAACATGTTATGAAGTGCTCCAGTGACGTAAACCAAACTTGGAGTATCTTGAACCCTTTGGAGCACCGTGCATGTTGCTGAAGAAAACTCAGACTGGGAAGTTCAGTGACAAGGCTGAAGAAGGTATCTTTCTTGGATACAGTATACCGGACAAGAGAGTTTATAGCAAATCCATAGGTCAGGTAGAAGTGTGGTGCAATGTTGATGTTCAAAGATACACCACCCCCTGCTGGGAAAGGACCTTCTTTCTTTTTTGACTATGATGGATTTTTTAAGTCCTTTAATTTACCCCCCTCCCTTCCTGATGATGAGTTATCAACAAAAATGATGTACGATGTACTGAACACTCCTCCACAAGACTCGATAGCATCGGTTCCACTAGACGATTCTTCTAATCCTTTAGGAGGAGAGCTTGAGATAAGTAACTCCTCCTCTGATGATGAAGCATTGTAGACTGAAAATGTGGACCATGAGGAACAGCTTCCTACTAATAAAAATACACAAGCATTAGATATTGACGCCTCTAACACATCTGAACCTCATACTCCAACAACTACCGACACTGAACCTGGAATTTAAAATCTGTATCAGGAAGTAGTTGTTCCCATCACTCCCGGATCTCACATTAATGTGTATCATCCCTTGGACAACATCATTGGGGATGTACTATCGGGAGTGCAAACCCAAAATTAGCTATATTCAGCTGATTATGCTTCAGTCATGGAAAAAGGCTATCTTCATGATGGTGCTTATCAATGTTTTGTGTCTTAATTTGAGCCAAAATATGTAAGCGAAGCCTTAAACTATGAGGCACGGGTTATTGCTATGCAAGAAGAACTTCTATAGTTCAAGAAGTTAGAAGTATGGACCCTTGTGGACAGACCAAAAGGTGCTAATGTGATTGGCACTAAATGGGTACTGAAGTATAAGAAAGATGACCAAGGGGTCATAATCAGAAACAAGGATCTACTTGTGGTTCAAGGGTTTAAAAAAGTCCAAGGCATTGACTACAACGAAGTGTTTGCACCTGTGGCTCAAATGGAAGCAATCCGTATCTTTCTAGCCTATGCATCCTACATGAAGATTAAAGTCTATCAACTAGATGTGAAAGGTGCATTCTTTCATGGTGAAATCCGTGTGACAGTCTACATCAGTCAACCTGAAGGGTTCGAGGATCCTTATTATCAGGATATAGTGTACAAACTGGACAAGGCTCTCTACGGGCTCCATCAATCCCCTAGAGCCTGGTATGAGAAACTCTCAACTCATCTAGTGAAACATGGTTTTCATAGAGGAGTAATCGACTGTACATTATTCATCAATGAAAAAGATGGTGATTTACAACTGGTATAGATATATGTGGATGACATAATCTTCAGTTCCAAGAATGAAGAATTATGTAAAGAATTTAAATCTATAATGAAAGAAGAGTTTGAAATGAGTGCAATGGGGGAGATGAAGTTCTTCCTTGGATTATAGGTGGATCAGACACCAAAAGGAATCTTCCTGCATCAATCCAATTATGTAGGTGATATCCTCAGTCGGTTCGACATGGAGAATGCTTCAGTTGCTGGAACTCCACTTGCCACAACCATGATGTGGCACCCGACAAAAATGGTGATCTAGTTGATGCTACCATGTACAGAGGAATGATCGGATCCCTAATGTATCTCACAGCCTCTCGTCCTGATATTATGTACGCCACGTGTCTTTGTTCAAAATATCAGGCCAAACCAAAAGTAAATTATCTCATCGGGGTTAAACGGATTTTTCGTTATCTGAAGGGTACTCCAACACTCGGGTTGTGGTATCCTTATGATGAAGACTTTGAGCTTACAGCATATAGTGACTCAGACTATGGTGGTTGCAAGATGAATTACAAGTCAACATCTACAGGTTGTCAGTTCTTTGGTAGACGGTTAGTCACCTGGCAGTGTAAGAAGCAAACATCAGTTGCTCTGTCCACTTGTGAAACTGAATATGTTGTTGTTGGGAGTTGTTGTTCACAAATCATTTGGATTCAACAACAAATGCAGGACTATGGTTTGCAATTTTCTAACTGTTGATACATATATGTACCTAGATCGTGATCTGAATGTAATATGTCTTACACTTGTGTAATGATTTGATACTTAATGAAATACTAATGGTTGGTTGTGTTTATTACGTTTAATATTTCATTAATGAATTGTTTAACATATATTGATTTGACAGGTTTATAATTGTTTAATGTTATATCTATTTATATAATGTAATGATACACACATATATGAACATGTTATATAGGCTTACAGTTGTTAGATGTGTTCTGAATCATAAAAGGTTCAAGAATGTGTTTAACTAAGTAATCTGATTCAGTCGCACGACTGGTCCATGCGAATGGGCCAATCGCACGACTGAACCAGGTGATTGAGTCAGTCGCACGACTGAGCCAGTCGCCTAGCTCAGTCGTACAAATGAAGACTGTAACCTAT